>JASDQU010880679.1:43656-53863 GCA_032191745.1 Picea mariana
ACATTTGTGATAAAACATATTTCTGGTACTGCTAACAAAGTTGCTGATGCTTTGAGCAGGAAGTGTTTGTTGTTGCAGGAGTTCAGAGTCAAAACGTTGGGTTTTGATGATCTCAGGGACATGTACATTGATGATCAAGATTTAAAGGAGGTGTATGAAGCAGCTGAGAATCCAATTCTCAGAGACAAAAGCCCTTGGATAGACTATATGATCCAGGAAGGATTACTGTTTAGAGGTAATCAACTGTGTATTCCGAAGTGCTCCATGAGGGAGAATTTGCTGAAGGAGAAACACATTAGAGGATTGGCAGGGCACTTTGGTCACGACAAGACGTTCGCAAATTGAATGAGTCATATTTTTGGCCAGGAATGCGAGCAGACGTCAAGAGATTCGTGGATAGATGCAGAATTTGCCAGCATTTGAAGGGGAGGAAACAAAATGCGGGGTTTTATCAACCATTGCCCATACCAGAGAGGCCGTGGGATGGAATTAGCATGGATTTTGTGTTGGGGTTGCCAAGGACGCAAAGAGGATTTGATTCGATCTTTGTGGTGGTGGATAAATTTTCCAAGATGGCACACTTTATCCCATGTCAAAAAACTAGTGACATGACTCACATCGCGAACCTGTTCTTCAAAGAGGTCATTCGACTTCATGGGTTGCCGAGAAGCATAGTTTCGGACCGAGATACAAAATTCATAGGGCATTTTTGGAGGACCTTATGGAAGAAGATGGGAACTAACCTGTTGTTTAGTTCGGCTTATCATCCTCAGACGGATGGACAAACAGAGGTGGTGGACACAAGTTTTGGAGACTTGCTGAGAAGCTTGGTGATGGAACACCATAGCCAGTGGGAAAATGTATTACCACAGGCAGAGTTCGCTTATAATGACTCGGTGAATAGGAGAACAGGACATAGTCCATTTTAGGTTGTCTATGGTATGCAACCGAGAGGAATTTTTGAGTTGAGGGATTCAGAACAGACTACAATTAGGAGCGCTAGTGCAGAAGAATTCACAGAGGCAATGAAGGAACTTCACAGCCGGGTGAAGAAGCGGTTGCTGAATTCAAGCCAAGAGTATAAACACAGAGAAGATCATCATAGGAGACAACTTTAGTTCGAGGTTGGTGATCTGGTTCTGGCACATTTGAGGAAAGAAAGGCTCTCGAGAGGAACATATAATAAATTGAAAATGAAGAAAATCGTACCATGTAGGGTCTTGAAGAAAATTGGAGAAAATGCTTATGAGATTGAATTACCCGATGGGGTCGAAATTTCTCCGATATTCAATATCTCGGATTTGTACCCATACAGAGTTGGGGAGGTAGAGACTAGAAATGAGCAACCAGTGATCCAGTGGACAAAGCAGATGCCAGTTGCAGAGAAGCCACAATTGGAATACATACTGGACAAAAGAATTGGTAAGAAGACAAGGAGGAAAGAATACTTTGAGTATCTGGTCAAGTGTAAGAATCATCTAGTTGAAGATGCCAGCTGGGAGACTGAAACAGAGATACAAAAGCATGGGCAGACCATGCAGGAGCTCATGGACAGGAGCCCATGAAAGTTTTCAAGCGAGGGAGTATGATGCAGGAGCATCTCCCACATCAAGCGAGCCAGCACGAAAGTGAGGGACAACTGGGTAGGTGCCAACAAAATTTTTGAAAACACCTTGGAAAATTGTTGCGCGATCTTAAATGAAGCCATTAAGATGAAGCGCACTTGTATATTGTAATCATACCTTGAGCCATACGCTCTCGTCCTTAGTAGGTAAAAGGCATTTAATATAGTTAATGCAAGTAGATAGAATTTAATTCTAGATTAGATAGTTGTAGAGCGCGAGAGGGAAACGGGATATAGACACCCTCATTGTGCATTGTAACATTATCAAGAAGGAAGAAGAGCAATAGCATGAAGAGAGCTGTGTAATATCACCCATGTACAGATATTTGGATTAATGGAAAGCTTTGATTCAAATTCATGGTTTGTGTTGTTCTCTGTGTCTTGATGTTATGCTCATGAATATTTGATCCCTGTTATACATTTTCTTTGATATGTTGTGTATATGATTTTCATGTTTGAGTTGAAGTCTGAGAGGGAGAGGAAATGAGTTTCAATTGTTTCTCTATCTGAGCCAAGGATTCCTGCAAGGAATGCAGTTGAAGTGTCCGCAAGGAGTGCCTTAACAGAGGGTTCAGATAGAAGTAACTTTTGTTCTCATTCACCAAGGGTGCAGTTGTTCATAGGATCCGTGCAAGGAGTGTGCAGGCTGAGTGAAGTTCAGGGTTGTAAACCTGAGTAAGAGTTGAAGGACTGCTGCTGCAGGAGTGCACAGGGTCGAAGGTTTTCAGCACCTAGGAGTGTTTGATGGTTGCCACAAGGAGTGTGCACAAGGAGTCTTTTCTAAGACTCAGAGTTGTAAGAAAGCTCAGGAAGGACAGGCCTTCGAATTTTGCCGAGGAACAGTGCAGGGAAGCTGTGATTGGAAGTTCGTAAGAAGCATCGCAAGATTTCGTGCAAGTGGGCAAATTCCACAGAGGAACACATAGTCATTTCGTAGATTTCACCAGGAGGAAAGGACGGTTGGTATTCTCTAAGGAGAAAACGCGACATCCCGTGGGCCGTTAGATCTCACAGAGGTGAAAGGGAGATACGATAGAGTATTTCAAAGGTGTGAAGCTCAGGAGGGGCAGAACCATAGATTCGAGCCACTAGGGCTGCCGGATTCACACAAGGAGTCGTGCATCAGGGTTTTGTGGGTTGTAGCTCCGTAAATTTGCAACAGGAATTGCGATATTGTGATACGCGATATCCCGATGGTGATAGAGCAGTGTGGGCCACAAGGGTCGGTGACGTGGACAGGGGCACGAGTTATCGGGGTTTCGTAGTAAGAAGTCCCGATACAATAGCATCAGGATTCGCGATACTGTGAAGTCCAAAATCCCGACGGAGTAGGAAGCGTTGAAAAGTCAATCGGCGTTTCGGCGTATCGGGGTTCAGGAGTCGGTAAGACGAGTTTCTTGATATTGTGAGTGTCGAATTTGTGATAGGAAAAGTCTCGATAGAGAAAAGGAAAGTCAGTGTTGATTGGTTCTCGGGTCTCGGGGATTCGAAGACCTACGCTCGAACATTGGATCTGCGAAGTCGCAAGTTCCGATCTCCTGATTTGTAAAGAAGAGAGATTCCACAAGGATTTCTGTGGGTGCAGATTTCCCGATTGGGAAATAGTGGAACGTTAAAGTTCTTCAGGCCGTGAGAAAGGAGAAGATCCTGTGTGCACATGGACCTTTCGACCTGCGGGTTGTGAAGGGGCTACGTTAGCATCAATCGTCATGAGACATAAATGAAGATGATGTATTATCCTCCTCTGAGCAGAGAGTTGAGATGATGAATTCCATATGACTGTCCTGTGTAATGCAATGGGAAAGAAGATCTGTTGAGTGGATGTGTCTATGGACGAACACATGTGAGTGTGATCCTAGTGGTTGAGCACTAGTGAGAGTGGTTCTTCTGTGTAATGTATTGAAATAGAGATATGGAAATCCCTATGGATGTGCCCCTAGTGGCTAAGCATTAGTGGCTGTATGAGATCCCTTGTTATATTTTTCAAGAGTCATACCTGCCTGTAACCCTAATTGTAATGTAAAGGGTACAGGTCGGTCCCTCCTGAATGTAATTGATAATTAATGTAAAATATAATTAATCTGGTTAATATTAATCATATTATGAGATAGATAGGTCGACCCTGTTGTGCCAATATACACTTCTTTTGACAGGCCAAGTCTAATATAAGTAAAGGTAAATTCCTCATTGACGAATCATATCTTTTGTGTGAGTTTGGAAATTTCAGCAAGTACATCTTCTTGGGAAAAGTGTGCACCTCTCTTGGGCACTAGTCTTCGAGGGTTTGCAAGCACCCTCTTGTGTGCTAGGTTTTCTTGGTGGTGAAGGTATTTCTCTTGAAGAATATTGCAAAGGATTTGGCTGGGTTTTCTTCCCTTGTTGAGAAGGGTTTCCCAGGATACTTCTTGTGTTCTTGTGCATGGTGTTTCTTCTTGTGATCTTGGTTGCCACAACATAATTTTTTATGGTTTAAGTTAAATGCTAAAAAGGAATGCACTTCATGCTTAAACCTTGCTTATTGAAAAACCAACAACATAGAGGCTCCATAAGACATAACTGGGTAGTGCTCTGTATGAGGAAACACATTTCTCTGTCCATAATTCCATACATTCCAACAAATTTAATCTATCCTAATGAATTTGTAGTTTGAAGCTATTGGAAATTTCCATCCATACAACTTTGGTGAACTGGCATTAACAAATAAATGGTCCATAGATTCACAAGAATTTTTACATAGGGAACACTAACCATGCCCGATCCAGTTTCGATTTTGACTATTATCCCATGTAAGGATCTTATTAGCCAAAGAAATCCATAATTGTTTTTTGATTTTTAAAGGACATGCTAACTTCCAAATCAAATTCCACCACCACTGGCTCACATCACCCAATCCTTCACTGATTTTGGATTTGTATCCTAAATTGGCTATAAGCACCCCCGAGGATTTATTCAATGACTATTTTAATTCATCATACTGGTCCATTAATACAATAACATTATACTTGAGGATATTGGTATAGTTCATCCATTCTTCAACCAAATAACCTTTTATTTCCAATGCCTCTGCATTTTTCCAAGATTGAATACTAACTTCTTGGCCCATCAAATCTGTTGCATCCACTGAATGTATAATTCCTTTAACCAATGAGGCTTTTCGAATAGGTTCATAGAGATTATAGTTCCCACTACATCATATCCAAGGGTCCTCACCAACAATCAACTTCGAGCCTCTCCCGATTTTCCACACAAGCTAATGACCAAGAATATCATAAAATTTAACTAGGCTTTTCCAAATGTTGGAATTCTCTTTAAAATATTTTCTCTCTTGTCTTAACTAAGCCTCCACTTCTTTGTTTTGAAGATACTTTTCCTTCATCACTTTTCCCCATAGTCCTTTGTTGACACATCCTCCATAGTTTTTTCACAGTGAATGCTTGGATAAACACATGCAATTTCTTCAGACCCCATCCACATAGTTTCTTGGGTTTGGCTAACCTATCCCGTTTGACTAATGGAATGCCCTCCTCAACTCTTTTTCCTATCCAGAGAAACCTGTAGCGTTTTTTTCTCATCTGATCCAAGATGCCTTTGGGTACATGTGCCGTGGATAACCAATAAACGATAATACTTTCTAGAATAGCTTTTACCAATACTAGACTTCCTCCCTAAGAAATCCACCTATTACACTAACGAGTGATTCTATCTTCCATTTTCTTTATTAGCCAAGTCCAATCATCATTTTTATAATCGTTATGTTTTAGATGAAAACCTAAATACTTGACACCCACACCTAGGGGTTCAATCTTCACAAGAAATAGTTGCTCTAGTCTCCTTAGGAAAGCATCACTCAAACAATTTTCCAAAATATAATATTTGTTCATATTGATTTCCATCCATGTTTTCTTTGCAAAATAAATCTAAATTAGTTTTCGAATAACTTTGTTCCCTCAAATTTCCTCTACCAAAAAGTAAAACACTGTCTATAAACAACAAGTGGGTTACCCCAATGGATTCCGTAGCTTGTATACTTCTGAAGAGTCCATTCTTCTTTTCTTCAAATATCAACCTATTGAGCCCTTATGATACCAAGAGTAACATAAATGGTGACAAGGAAATCCCTTCCTAAGACCCCTGAATGCCCAGAAGAACTCTGAAGGAGAGCCATTTATTAACACTACAAATTTTGCAGATTCCACACACCCCATAATCCAATTAACAAAATGAAGTGATAAACCTATTTGAAAAAGAACCAATATGAGAAAGAGCCAATTCACTTTGTCATATGCCTTTGAAAGATCAATTTTCATGACTATTGCAGGTTGTTTTATAGTCTTTGTTGAATGAAACACCTCCTAAGCTATCTCGAAAACATCGTGAATTTGCCTATTGAAAAGAAAGACAAATTGTTCCATTTCAAAGAGATATCGGTTTGAAATCATCAAAGGTAGAAGGGTCATTTTTTTTTTTAGAATAAGTGCTATAAAGGTGGCATTTAAAGCCCCCAACATCTTGCCAGATCTTCTACTTTTCTCAATCACGCTAAGAAACTCATCCTCTAAGAAGTCATAGAATCCCAAGAAGAATTCCACACTCCATCCATCAGGGCTTGGACTTTTGGACTTCTTAAAAGTTCCCAGGACAACTTTTAATTCTTCCTTTGTTACTACCGACTCCATAATCTCATCATTAAAGAATCTAGGAAACAATTTGATTACTTTCATAATCTCTTTTGTATTAGCTACATCAGTGTCCTTAAAAAAAGATTGGAAATGTTGTATATCCGCATGGGAAATATCCTTGAAGGATGAGACCCGTGAACCATTTGGACATGTTAGCTCCCAAATATGGTTAAAGTTCCTTATATTTTTGAAAAAAATTTATATTATTGTCTCCCTCGGACAACCAGATAACATGAATACATATAACATATGTTATATGTTTTTAAGCCTCCACTTAGATTCTTCCATCTCTATGATTTTATTTTTACCTTCAAGTTCTTTTAACCATTCACCCTCCTCATCATTGAAGATCCCACTACTATTTTGGTCAAAAAGTTTGTGGATCATTGCCTCCACAACCCTCAAGTCTTTTTGGTATTCTTTTCCTTTTTCATTTTCCCATTCTACAAGCACCTTATTAACCTGAATCAAGTTGTTTGAGAATTGAAGCATGAAAGATTCGCCAAAGAAATCTTCATACTTTATCCAATTTCTCAAAATCAAATGTTTGAAACTTTCTTCCAAGAGACAGGAGTGATTAAACTTGAATGGAAAAGATGCATTTTCTTAAGAGTCTTCTAAGAAACAAGAAAATGATCCAATCTTTTCAAAACACCATCTTGACCACTTTTGGAATTTCATCAAGTTGGAACTACCTTAATTGGTTCAACATCCACTAACCTTAAGTATTCAAAGAAATGGGTGGAAAATTCCACCACTGGATCCGATCTAGTGACCTCACCCCAATATTCTCTTGAATTCTGAGTTAGGTTTAAATCACTGCCTATTATCACATTATCTCCATTCAAGGTTTGTTCATCTTTTAAATTGTTCTAAAAACGTAACCTATTTCTATATGGAGCATACAAGTTCACAAGTTTGAACAACTTTTCTACACCTTTGGCCCTTCCTTCAACCACCATTTCATAATTAAGACAATAGAATTAGTTGCCTCAAAATTATCGTTATATCCAGTTACTAGACTATAAAGAATCCTATGAGATATCTTATCACTGCAGGCATTAGGCTCCGACCTTAGCTCTGTCCTACGGCCCTGCAATTCAGGAGAGTCGATGGCTCAGAAATTTTCAACGACTTCCCTACTCATGCGTCCCTGCAAAACTTCAATGACACCCCCACTCCCACATCCCGAAAAAAAATTCAATGAACCCCCACTTCTGCGGCCCTGTCTTAGCCGTGTTCTTCCTCCATCCTCATTTGAACGTCTCGCTCTTCTCCTATAGTTTTGTTTTTTCCTATTTTAATAATAAATAAATAATTCATTTATAGCTAAAATGCTATTAAAATATTATAAATTAATATATTTTAATTTTATATTTTCCTTATAATTATTTTATATTCTTTTCTTTTTTATAATGGTAAAATAAGCTATTTTTTAATTTAATTTTTATTATACAAATAATTGTTTAAATACATTTTATGTTATATTTAAAAAAGAAAAATGCTTGTGCATACTATTAATCTTTAACTTTAGGCGCACTTCCATATTAGCCTTGGCAGTGTGTTGCTGTAGGTATAAAATGAATAGCACTTTTCCCATGATTTGTTATCATCCAATGATCTCCAAAAACAACACTCTTCCACCTCAAACGATAAACAAAATAGAATGGAAAATTTTTCTGAAAATCATTTTCTAGATATCCCAAGCTACTTTAAAGTTTAAATTACAAAATATGCTTTGTTGTTTCCTTTGCTTCTAGTCTTCTCTCGGAAGGTGATGCTTTAACGACTCTCAGATAAGCTTTGTAGTCTCATATCCACATCGCACAGGGACATTGTGGGCAGTATAGTGACAAAATATTGCGCACCACAAACTTTATCGCCGAACACTCAGGACTTATCGCGCAGTGGGAAAACTGCTCGATTTGTTGTGCGCTGTGATAAAACACTTTATTGAATAATTTATGGATGTAGAACAACACAATGTTATGCTTAGCACATAAACTCCAAAATACACATGGAATTATGAACACACAAAAAATACTTGATATTAATAACTTCGGCGGAACACACAAATACAAAATAAAATAACTAAGATGGGCTTCGACTTCAATGAATTCTGCTGACTTTACAAACATAGAGCTTGTGCTCTCAGATTTCTTCGACTCCTTAGTTGTGGTTGTTTCTCCTTCACGACTATGTTCTCTGAACCTCTCTGCATCTATTGTATATATCTATACTGACTATAGACTCAGATTTATATGAGCTACGACTGAGATTTCTTGTAGAAGTAAGACTCACTCAACATTAAATACGACCATTAATATGATTGACTCTCAACTACTTAACTGGATTCGAGAAGGATAATATCAACTCCATTAAATTAACTCCCATGCTTGCCGACTGATAAAACTAGTCTTGCAAAAACGTAAAAGTAAACTAAAGAAGAAAAGTTGTAGACTGACAGAACCGACTGACAAAACTTCTGACCAACTGAATGACTGACAAAATCGGTTGACTGAAAAATCGAAAGAGAGGTGAGCTCACTGACTTGTAATTACTATTTCCAACACTCCCCCTTAATTATAAGTAGGTGGGATTACAAAATTTAAATAAAAAAAGTTTGAATTGACATTTACTGTCACTCATCTGTTACTGCACAGACTCCTTGACTACTGCACATATGATGAAATGCATCTCTTGCTAAAGCCTTTGTAAAAATATCCGCGACTTGTTCTTTTGACCCACAAAACTCTAAACAAATCTCTTTGTTATTAACTAATTCTCTGATAAAATGATACCTTGTATCAATATGCTTGGTTTTTTTGTGAAACACATGATTCTTTGATAACATGATTGCTGAGTTGTTGTCACAAAATATTGTTTTTGGTTCTCGTTGTTCCTGCAACAAATCTTTTAACATTCTTCTCATTCAAACTACTTGACAATCTGCGCTTGTAGCTGCGACGTACTCTGCTTTTGCTGAAGAAAGAGTCACTATGGGTTGTTTCCTTGATGCCCATGATACCATGCCTATTCCAAAATGAAATGTGTACCCAGAGGTACTTTTTATGTCATCTATGTTGCCTCCACAATCATTGTTGGTGTATCGAGTGAGTCTGAAATCTTCTAAAGCGGAGTACTAAATTCCAAAATCGTTTGTTCCATTCACATATCTCATAATTTTCTTTCATGCCTTCCAATGTGATTCTTTTGGAGTTTCCATGAACCTTGAAATCATGCTCACTCCATACATAATATCAGACCTTGTTGCTGTAGATACATAAGACTGCCTACCATTCTTTTGAACAATGTGGGATCCACTTTGGACCCTTTATCTTCATTACTTAACTTCAATCCTGTTATGACAGGTGTTGGGGATGCTTTAGAATTTTTCACATCAAATATTTTCAATATTTCATGCACAAATATACCAAATTTGGATTGGTGAACTTCTATTCCCAGAAAGTATCTCATAAGCCCTAAATCAATCATTTCAAATTCATCCTTCATAACTGAATTAAATTCTTCTATGCTAAAATCACTTGTAAATATCAAATCATCTACATATAAGAAAACAATTAACATATTACCTCGTTAATTTTCTTTGATGTACATTGTTGGCTCATTTTCACTTCTCTGAAATCCATTCTGTGTGAGATAAGAATCTGTTTGACTATACCAAGCTATGGGAGCTTGCTTTAACCCATACAATTCTTTCTTCAATCTATACACTTTGTTCTCTTGATCCGGATTATTTTTGGCACGAAATAAGATCGAAGATATAATAAAGAAATGCACAGAGATATCGCAGATATTCAATAATATAATAGAAATGTATCGAATATGCAACCATAAACACAGATATACAGTAATATACGATTTCTATTAATGAAAGAAATGT
>JASDQU010880679.1:54820-68193 GCA_032191745.1 Picea mariana
GGGCCCCGTTTGGGTAAGTTGGTGTATCAACTTCCCGGGGTCGTAACTTTTGCATATGATCTCCGTTTTAGGTGTGTGATAGCTCGTTGGAAAGGTATCATCGAGGAGATTAATTTTGGGGGCTCAATTATTCCTTCATATATAATTGAGAACCTAGATCTTGAAAAACCTTCATTTAGTCCCTCAAAATGGCCCCAGAAGTTAAAACCTGCTAAAAATAGTAAATTGCCAAAATTGCCATAAAGCTGTTTTGAGCCAGTTGGAAAAGGTGGTTGGCCACAAATATCCACCTGGATCATCTCTTATCCTAGAACCTCATAGCCTTGTGGTTGTTCCACATACACTTCTTCTTCTAAATTTCCATTAAAAAATGTTGACTTTACATCCATTTGATAAACTGGCCACTTGTACTGCGCAACAATGGTTAACATAGTTCTGACTGTGTCCATGCGCACAACTGGTGTAAATGTTTCATTGAAATCAATTCTAGGTTGTTGTGTAAAACCTCTTGCAACTAACCTTGATTTTTTCTTCTGCACATTTCCTTCTGCATCTTGTTTGGTCTTATAAATCCACTTGACACTTATCACATCCTTATCTTCAGGTACATCTACCAATTTCCATGTCTGATTGTTCTCTATGCATCTGATTTCTTCATCCATGGATTGTGCCCATATATCCTCTTTGACAAATTCTTCAAAAGTTAATGGATCATCTATTTGTGAAAACAAAACAAAACAAAAAATGAAAATGAATTTGTTGTGTCCTCAATAGATATGTTGCGCAAATTTCTTGTCTTTCTTGGTAACAAACTTGCTAAAGTTGGATCTAGGGATGTAGAAATAATTGGACTGCTTGCTGAAGTTTGTTGCGCTCTAAGTGTAGACTGCACACCTGCTGTTCTTACTAGATTATTCTATGCTGTGATTTGTGTCGCAGTGCCCGATATAGAAGGGACTCCGCACTGTCCTGTGGTTGGTGCTTGAACCACTTCATCTTCTGTGTCATCATGCTCAATAGCATCAATAATTCTAACTGTATTTGTTATGCTTCCATCCCATGCTTCATTCTCCACGAATTGAACATCGCGACTGATTATGACTCTTGTTGCGATATGATCATACAACTTGTATCCTTTTGTTTCTTCAGAATACCCAACAAATATACATTTCTGTCCTTTTTTGTCCATCTTCTTTCTCAGCTCATCTGGAACATGTGCGTATGGGACACAACCAAAAACTTTTAAGTGCACCACATTATGCTTTAATCTTTTCTAGGGTTCTTGAGGAACTCTGTTCTTTACACTCTTTGTCAGACATCTCTTCAATATGTATACTGCAGTTGCTACTGCCTCATCTCAATACTCATTTGAAAAATGTTTGGCTGCCAACATACTGTGCACCATCTCCATGATGGTTCTGTTCTTTCTCTCCACGACACTATTTTTTTGTAGTGTATACCGCGTTGTAAATTGCTTATACATGCCATGAACTTTACAAAAGTTCTGAAATTCTCTTGAAATGTATTCTCCTTCTCTATCAGTTTTTAGACAATTGATGTAATAACCACTCTGTTTCTCCACAAGTGTTTTAAACTGCTGAAAAACAACCCAATGTGTTAGATTTATGCTTTAGGAAATAAATCCATGTCTTTCTTGAGAAATCGTCAATTCATGTCAGAAAATAAGTACTGCCTCCTATAGATAGAGTTTGCATTGGTCCACAAATGTCTGAATGTACAATTTCCAGTGGAGCTTTTTCTCTGTAAGACTTGCCAATTGGAAATGATTCTTTGTGTTGCTTGCCAAATATGCAACCTTCACATATCCTCTCTAGTTTTTCAATCAATGGAAAATCTTTTACCATATATTTTGTGTGTAGCAACTTTAGACCTACAAAGTTCAAATGTACAAATCTAAAATTCCATAGCCAGGAATCATCCTGCACTTCAGATTGGAATGTTGCCTTCATTTCTGTGCCATTTTCTCCTTTCTTGGTACTGTGCACACTACTTTCTTCATTGAAATTGCACACACATTCTTCTATAAATGTAGTGTATAACTGCATCTCTTTTTCTTTACCATTAACTAGCATTGCATTCTTCTTCTTGGTTGGCTTCAATGTCAATGAGAACATTTTTTTACTTGTCATTTGAATTCTTGCAATAAGCTGATTGCTTGGGCATCTATCCATAATCACATAGTGATTATCTTCCATGTAGATTCTGTATCCTTTCCGTAACAACTGTCTTGTGCTCATTAGATTATGCTTCGGACCAGAAACATAATATGCATAAGGAATAACTTTCTATTTTCCTTGCTTAGTTAATTTTTTTATACTTCCTTTGCCTAAGACAAAGACTTGGATATCTATTCCAAGTGTAACCTTGGTTTGGATTGACTCATCCAAACTAGAAAACAACTCTAAGTTTCTTGTCATGTTATTACTGTAGCCTAAATCTAAA
Organism: Picea mariana; assembly: GCA_032191745.1. Taxonomy (NCBI): domain Eukaryota; kingdom Viridiplantae; phylum Streptophyta; class Pinopsida; order Pinales; family Pinaceae; genus Picea; species Picea mariana. Next base: position 57,284 of record JASDQU010880679.1, read on the forward strand.
TACCATATATCACATGGACTTGCTTGAACAACATTACATTCAACTGGGAAAATTATAGGCATTTCCTCAACGCATGCCATAAACATAGGGTGAGTTTGGTTATTTTCGCTGTTTGAATGATCTTAACTTTGCTTGTTCTGATTATACTATCTCTTCCTGCACTCATATGCATAATGTCCATAATTTTTACAGTAATGGCACCAAATCTTTGATTTGTCAATTCTTTGACCACTTGACTGATTGGTATTTGGTTTTTGACCTCTTCCACCAGTATTTCCAGGATTGCTACTGCGCCCACCTCTGACAGAACTTCTTCCTCTGCCTCTAGAGTTATCTCTCCCCCTTCGTCTTCCATGAATTATAGATTACTGCACCGAAAATGCATTCTCTAATGAAATATCTAACCTATTCAATCTATGTTCATGATTAATGAGGGAAGCTTGCAGTTCATCTAGACTAAATTGACTCAAGTCTTTGCTTTCTTCCAAAGTCACAACTAGGGTATCAAATTTACGAGGAAGACTCCTAAGTACCTTCTCAACAACTTTTTTGTCTTCTATGGTTTCACCATGAGACTTAATCTGATTTATCAGGCTAATGACATGTGTATAAAAGGAATCTACTGTATATGTATTTTTCATTGACAGAGTTTCAAAATCTCTTCTAAGAATTTGTAGTTTAGAAGTATTGACTTTGTCCATGCCTTGATAAGAGGTTTGTAATATGTCCCATGCCTCCTTGGATTGCTTTGTTGATGCAAATCTTGGGAGTATGCTCTCATGCATGGCTTGATGTATGTAAAACATTTCCTCCCCATCCTTCTTCCTTTGATCTTTCAAGACATCCTTCTCAACTTGTGTGAGGCATAGGGGCTTCACTCAATGAAATTGTGACATAGCATGTTTGTTCATGGGGTAATAAAGAATACCCCTAATTTCACTAAATATTGAAAAAAAACCTAAAATCCTTTTGTTGACCCCCCTCCCAATACACATGTACAACTTTAAAACCCCCTATTTTTACCAGATATCCTAGGTATCCATTTTTTTCATGGAATTTTTAATACCCCTTTTTATTTCTATCCTTAGTATGCAAACATGAAAAAACTATTATATGCTTGCAAATCACAATCACAAAGGTAATTCAAAAATAGACAAAGAAGGGGCGTGCCATCTAAGTTGATGTTAAAGCTTAGGTTGGAGTGATATATCTTCATGAGTCATCCAACTCATTCAAATCAATGTGTTTCCTGACCTGGGAGGGTGGTAACTTCCATGCAACATTAATCAAGTAGTCATTCTAAATAATCTACACATCTCTCTATTCCAATCTGGCATGCACAACAGGCCTACGACTGTTGTGCATGGAAAATTGGCATGCACAACATGCATTGGGCTGTTGTGCATACCAAATTGGCATGCACAACAGCCATAGGTATGTTGTGCATGCCAAATTGGCCTGCATAGCAGGCCTTGGGCGACTGTGCATGCTAATTTGGCATGCACAACATGCCTATGGATGTTGTGCATGACAAATTGGCATGCAAAGAAACCATAGTCTTGTTGTGCATGCCAAATTGGCATGCACAACTGCCCAAGGCTAGATGTGCATGCCAATTTGGCATGCATAATAGGGCTTTGACTACACTGCATGCCAATTTGGCATGCACAACAAGCCTATGGCTGTTGTGCATTCCAAATTGGCATTCATAATAGGCCTTGGGAAAATGGTATGGAAAATAGTATGACCAAGGATTTTCATGGGTACTTTTGGATCACATCTCTAAGTTCTTATGGTTTTCTTTGGCATAATCCTTCCATATGGTTTCCATTTTATAAGAGGAAAGTATTTCTTCAAATAAATTCTAGAAGTAAACCCTTTTCCCATAACTACAATATTGATATCAAGGGAACATAAATCCCCAACAATTCTATTAATTCCTTTAACATTTTCAAATTTTATTAATTCCATGCCCCCCCTCCCCCCTTAGTTCCCCTCCCTAGAAGGGCTTGCACGTACTTTTTCCTCATCTTATATATTCACTCATAGATTTGTTTATTGGTTTGTTATTATATGTAAGCTAAGCTTCTTCTCTTTCTAAGTTTTTGGTGCTAGTCACATCTTGAGTTCATTGTTTCTTTGACTATGATAGTGATTGCGTCTTGAAAATAGACTCATTCTATTTGTTAGATTGGATAATATATTCATTGATCTGAGGTATTCTCTATCACTTAGCAACTTCTTGTTTCCAGATTATCCATTGGCATGGTTGGGAGATCTTCCTGAACTACATATTCAGGGATCACCAGGGTCAAATTAGCTCTGTGCACTATCTTCTTTGTGTGTTTCGATATGTCCTTTATAACACCTATTCTCCTTGTTCTAAATACCATATAATTGTTATCAAATGTTTGGTATGACAAACCCTCATCACAGGGGCTACAAGAATTTGAATGAATATAAAATTTTGGCTAATATGATGTATTGAAAACACACAATATATACATATCAAAATCCAACAGAAAATTAAAAGTATTATAATTTCAAATTTAGAATGAAACTAACCTAGGCCCATTAACACACAACATCAAGAACTGTCAAAACTTATTTCCCTTTGAGATATAACTATGATGTGATGGAATGTTTTTTTGTATGTACATACATGTGTATAGGAACAACCACAATACTAGTTTTTAGTTTGAGGGATTATGGTGGATGTACATGGTGCTCTCTTTCATATATATTTTGATATAATAATATAAAAAAATGCCTCAAAAATATTGTAACTTGTAAGTTGAACTTGACACTGAACTAGGAATGTAGCATAAGGAAGGAAATAACTTGTAACTACAGATCTCTTCATTAGTTTACTTGGGAGTTTTATGCTTGGGTATAAGATGGAAAAATACAAAAATAATGAAAAGATATTTTGTAACATATCCATAAACTAACAGCCAAATTTTCATTGCTAAGCTTGAAACAAAACCGTTAAAATTCTGCTGCTCAACTTCAATGGAGGAATATTTCCATAATATTGATAACACATATTTACAATCTAATCCAGATCATGTTGCTAATGAATAAATATGCTAAGTCCATTTTAAATTTTTTATTTGAAAACATGATTACAATTTTGTCTTATATAATTCCTTATCTCCCAGAGGAAATTTAACAGGCTTCCATGCAAAGATTAGAACTTTGATGGAACAACATGCTTGAAGAGAGGCACAACTTTTCTTAGGGAAGGATATTTGCATATAGAACCTATATTAACTCTGGACATTTCAATCGAATCAAGATGAATGGAAGGCATCAATCCATCAGTAAAATCTCACAGGAAAAAAACACCCATCGAGTTTCACATAAATGATAAAATCTTAAGGAAAAAGATTTGAGACATGAAAATGTATGAAGTAGAAGATCCAGATAAAGAGAAAGAAGCTCCTTCATGCCATATTCTCATTGATAGTGAAGCTAATATTATGTACTTAGTAAGCATGGATTCATGTAGCATGCCAAACATGAACTCATGAAGCACACACCATGATAATATTATCCCACTCCAATTAATCCATCTATCAAGATGAAACATGCAACATACTCTAGACAGTCACGTAAGAAAACAAATATTCAAAACATATCAATGCATATAAGCCACTATGGGAGACCAAAATATGAACTTACAAGTTATGCCATAGAAAGTGTGGCTGAACCTTTGCTTGCTTTTGCTTCAACAAGTTTAGTTCCTTTGTCTTGTGTGCTCTTTGTCAAGGATTTAATGTCCTCCTCAGACAATATAGAGTTTGGTTTTGGTGTTTCCTAAACAAAATTATCAAAATAGGAAACATGTTAGTTCCCTTTCTAACTCTATTGAAGGGTAGGTAATTATGATCTCATTTTTATCTTTAATAAAATAATCTTCTAATATCTAAGAGGAAAGAACAAATTCAAGATGAAGATACAACAAAGACATCTACCTGTGAAAAAAGTGGAAGAATTGTAATACTCACATGTCCACCTACAACAAGAACATCAACTTCTGCAGACATCATAGAAAGACATCAAACAGTAGAATAAAACTGAGAATTGTATCTAATGTTAAAAATAACATGATGTTGTTAGTAAGATCTTGCAACATATTGTGAATTGGGTCTATCTTGGATGGTTGTAGAAAAAAGTGTTATCCTCCCCACCCAGGTTCAATTCCTGCAAGTGACATGTTGAGATGAGTATATTTTTGTAACGACCTTGAGCCTTGGTTTGAGTAATCCTCAAGCTTCTACGGAATCCATCTTACCCTGGGTACCATCCTCGAAATGAAGGGAAGTGCCCTACATGTTTCTAGAGGATGTGTATTTCATGATTAAATTAAAAAAAAATATCTTGCATCATACTAAAAATATTGCTAATCATATTTACAAAGGGAATTCTAATTAGATTGAAAAGTGATCCAATGAATCACAATACAAAGATGATAAACCCATAAAAATGGTTCCACTTACTTAATCTACAGTACCCAAATAAGGTCCAAAGAAAAAAAAGAGGAAATATGAGAAGCAAAGTATTGTTGACCATAACTTGAACTTCAATTAGAAGTAGCAAAAGCAAAGCTAGGATGGGAAGAATTCAAACTGCAACAAAATAGGAAATGAATGCTATTTTGAATTAAATGTGAATCAATCTTGTTGACAACATTTATGAATGTTTAAAAGGTTGTTTATAATAACTTACACTTCAACTGCACAAAAGCACCAAAACTTTGCATCTTTTTTGATCATAAACTTACACTTCAATTAGAGGTAGCGAAGGCAATCCAAACTGCAGAGATATAGGAAATCAATGCTATTTTGAATTTGTGAATCAATATAGTAAATAAGCATTTATGAACCTTTCACAAGTACAGGTAGTTCCAAATAGTATCAAAGTGGAAGACCAAACATATGGATTACATAAAGAGAAATTTAATTCAATGACCAAATTCACAACTTATTTTGAATCCTATTCTCAAAGATTAGATTTTCCCGTATGCAGTTATTGGAAAAGGAAGACAAGAAAGGACATCCAGGGACGAACACGTTTTTTGATAATAATAAGTTATGACAGCCATAAGGCCTTCTAACCTAACTACCACCGTCTCAGATAGCATATCCCAAACTCTTTCTCGCATAAGTTGTCTATTTATTGTCAAATTTAATGTTGCGATCAAAACTATTAGAGAACATATCTTATAATTCTTTTATATTGTATCCATCGATTGAAAAACCTTTGATCATTTTTCATGTTTCCAAATTTGGCATGCACAATAGGCCCAGGGGCTGTTGTGTAGGGCCTGCTGTGCATGCCAAATTTGGCATGCACAACAGGCCTAGGGCCTACAGGAGCTCTTGTGCATGCAATTTTGGCATGCACAAAAGCCCTTGGGCTTGTTGTGCATGCCAATTTGGCATGCAAAAAAACTCCACAACATCCACAACAACTCCACAACATCCCCTGGGCCTGCTGTGCATGTCAATTTGGCATGCACAACAACGCTTGCAGCCCTAGGCCTGTTGTGCATGCCAAATTTGGCATGCACAATAGGCCCAGGGGCTGGTGTGCATGCCAATTTGGCATGCACCACAACCCCTATGCATGCCAATTTGGCATGCACAACAACCCCTTGGCCTACTGTGTATGGCAATTTGGCTTCTCTCAAGCCTTCACAATCTTACTATATGTTCACACACCTGCTACTATGCATGCCAAATTTATTTTTCTCCTAGAATAAGTCTTATAAAACATACTAAAAATCTTAATAAACTTCTAGTGACCACATAACTTTCCACGAGATGCAAAATAACAATCAGTTATTCATCTCAACAAACACAATATGATTCCAAACTTGTCAAAAAGCTAATCTCGAAGGAAGTATAGAACATTGGTTGTGATATTTTCCTTGCTTAAATGTAACTAACAATTTATAAATATTTGAGAATCTATTTAATTGTTTCTAATATTTTCAATGGCTTCAAATGTGGCAACCTCAGAAGGAAGGTCATTACACAACATAGACCTTACCTTAATAAAGGAATGACATACAAGCTATTAATAAAGCAACAATCCCAATTTCGTAACAATATAATTGACATACTTAGAATCTTGAATGTTGGCATTGTCAAACTATATGCCACAATATACTCTGTATACTCAAAACAATCGACAATTGTATACTTGAAAAGAAATACAATATGGACATGGCCACCAAAATTTAATATGCAAAAACTTGTTTCATCCTTTTAAAAGTTTCAACAAGGATGATGCCTTGTTTCCACTCCATCACAAAGCATGACTATAATATCCAAAAAAAATAAAATCCTTATAGTTTTATATTCCAAGGGTACAAGTGCCCATTTCGAAGCTATTGCAGAAATTACAAGAACCCTCAAAACCAAATTTGCAAGAAAGCAATAAGAAATATCTGAAGCCCAATAATTGCATGTTGAGTTATCCCAACCATTCACCATTCGATGCATTCACCGAAACTGAGGCCAAAAAGTATGAGTGAGTATCAAACTACTACAAACAAATCAACAAGAATACATCCAAGAATACTTTAAAAATAATCTATAATATAGTAATAAAAAAGAACAAATAAAGTACAATGTTTTGAAAACAGTGTGAAAATAGTACCCTATTTAGATTTTTGACAAATTCTTCAAAAAATTTGTAATCATTTTCTTCTATTTTGTATGTGTCATTCTTGTTATTGTATGATAAGTTGGCCACTGCTATAACAACTTCAAGTTGTATGAAATTATGATCTGTCAAATCATACTTGTACATGTGTTGCCCCTTTATTCGATTGTACCAACAAAGTTGAATATCAACTCCTTCTGGCCTATCCAAAATATCAGTGTCATTATGGTAATCAAATATCCTATTACCATCCTTCTTTCTTATTCTTTGAACTCTTCCAATGTACCAAATCCCATAAGAAACACCCTATTTTGTACTTCGCTAAACACCTTTTCTTGTAGCATGTAGGTATAGATTCTCTCTCAAACAACATTGCACAATCTAAGTCAATTCCAAAACCAATTGAAACACCTTTTTTTGGAGCCCTCTTATCTCGGGTAAAGTAGATCCCATTTCTCACTTTAGTCAACCTATCTTTGGATAATGTCGGGTTTCCATTCAATTGACTAACTAGACAAGATTTATACATATCCTTACCATCAAGCTCCACCACTGGTTTGATAGTCATGTTTACATTCTCATCAATGGAATCTAAAATTTCATCCAACTTATGTCTCCACTAAATTTCCATTGTTTGCAATTCACTATCATCAAGTACCATTGAGGGCAAAGGTTGGAATATAGAGTTGGAATGACTTGTGGAGAATCATCAACTACTTCATCCACAAATTGAAGTGTTGGAAAACTTTGATCCTCTGTCCATGGTTTAAACCACCAAGAAAATTCCGTGTCTCCCTTTTGTTGCATTCCAAGATTTGATAAAATGCCATGTGCATCCTCCAATCCTATCTCGAGGGCTTCTATAATTTTTTCATTTGTATATATTGAATCATATTGTGACAAAACATCAATGTCTCTGCTCACTTGTTGGTGCAATGTATTCCAGATGCTCATTTGTTTCTTATGAGATTTTTTAAAATGAAGCCCTCGGGGATTCAATTCTTCTTCAACAACTCTATTAAGGGTTCCAATGGCATGAAGTGAGTCACTAAAATCATAAGCCCTCTCTACTCCAACCATCCCACCAACTTTGCTAAATAAGTTCTCACATACATTTGAAAGTTGCAATACACATGGAAAGTTGGAGAACTGATCCCTAAACAATCTCATCAACACAACTACAAAGTGGCAAGAAATTTGCAAATCTTGATATGCCTCTCTGCTGATTAAATTTATGTTGGCACTAGTATGAGATTGTTTTTGTCCTCTCTTTCGGACCACATGTACCTCTCATATCTTTCAAATCCATCCTCTCTATATCTTCAATTTTAAGCTTGTGATCATCCACTTTAAAAGTGTTTTAAACCATTTTGACATGGTTAAAATTAACCACCTCTTGTCCAATACTCAAATCTAGTCTATCACTAAACAAAGGATTCACTAAATTTTTTCAGTTGTGGATGTAATCTCGGTGTTACTTTGAAACCATCATACAACCAAGTTAACCTCCATCCTTCCCAAGGAATTCCATATTGATTCCTATAGTTGAAGAATAGTCCTTCAACATAAGTTGTCTTCTTCTACTATCTTCATCCCATAAATGACCAATAATAGGTCCCAAAAGTCCCAAAATTTTTTCAACATGTTTCTTCTGTAGATCTTCTATTTTTTCCCATTGTCGATGAACAAAATTTACATTGAACCTATTGCATGTTGGATGAACAACCAGAACCAAACGGGAAAACTTGTCATGTAAATATCATATCCCCCAACACTCTCACCAAGTGTCACCAAGAAATGTGATTAACACTTATGTGTTTCTTTCTGACCCCAAAATCCCACCAATGTATCACATTTTGCTATCCATTTGACATATTTTTCACGATAGTTTCTTCTTCAACTTTTCCAACTACCTCAAAAATGTAATTGTGCTCCTTAAAGTTGTAGATATTGAAGGGCCATCCAGATTCAAACTAATAAAGCTATGTACTCTAGGACCTACCCACAACTTAATCATCTCATAGATAGATTTAGTGGCTGTAGTATACCTTCTTCCTTGCTTATGAGCCTCACACACATCCTTGCAAAACCTAAAGACATCCTTTTTTTTCTGTAGATTCAAACAATTTTTCCTTCAAAGACCTCAAGCAAGATTGGAGGTTCAAAATTTAAAATATATGCGTACCTATATGTTGTGTCTTCGTATCTCAATGAATATAGGTACACATATACCCATATTTTACTACAATGTTGTCTCCGTGTGATCATATGAGATATCTTCACGGGGCTCTACATTTAGTTTTAAATTTAACGTTATTTTGTTGAAATGTTCTGATTTGCTCTCACTAATAGGTGTGCGCTTGTTTTAATCCTGTTCTGTACCACGCATAAATATTATTATCGTGGCCCGTCTTCGAAGATCAGTTGTAGCTTGTTTGGCGAATTGGACTTGCAATTGGTTTTGAGACATTGGATTATAGTTCTGTTCTTTTTAAGGCCTTAAATCCTGAAACTGAAACTGTTTTCCAGGTAATTGTGATGACGCTGCAGATCTTATACGAGAGTCTACAATTCGAAATCTCTATTTTGTTGATTTGCTAATTGTCACTATCATGCATTGGGAGGACATTCATAAGTCCAATAATTTGACTGGTAAAATTTGGGAGGACATTCATAAGCCCAATAATTTGACTGGTAAAGTTTACCAAGGTATACATACCCTATTTTTCTGGATTTGAACCTGTTACCTCTTAAAAGAAAATACATGTTCTTCACCATTAAATCTACTCAAACTATATAATAACTATTATCTATACTATAAATATTATATGAGTTATACATGTAATTTTTATGAAAAAGATATTATAAAAATGGCCAGCATAAACCAAAAATATTTGGAATGACAGCGTCGCCCCTCTAACGGAAAGGTAAGTTTACTCTCCTGTATATACAATAAATATAAATGGATGGATGGCCTTTTGGCGTTGTTGTAACCACTCTCTTCTTGTATATAAAACACATATATATAAGGAGCCAATCTGTTTTTTTTTTTTATGATTCATTTATCCTGTCACTAGTCCAAGGAAACTGTTTTATGATTCATTTATCCTGCCACTAGTCCAAGAAAACTGTTTTTTTTATGATTCATTTATCCTGTCACATGTCACTAGTCCAAGAAAAATAGGAGAGGGTTGAGGAATGGGAAAGGAAGGGTTGGAGCTGTTGGCCTTCCTTATCCCAGTTCTCTTTATTTCTTCCTTCACTCTTATTCTCAATGAGTCTTTGGCTAAGGAGAATACTGTTTTATGATTCATTTATTTATCCTGTCACTAGTCCCAGAAAACTGTTTTTTTTTTAATGATTCAAATCAAATACGTTGTGATCGAAAGGAATTAATGAAGAGCGAGGAATCAATGAAGGGGACGTCTTTGAATCGAGAGGATTGTATCGTTGAAACTGATGTATATCGCGTTTCATCAACTGGAGCTAGAATCACTTATGATACCAGTGTCGCCGTCATCAATAAATATTGTGCGAAATTGCCAGGAGATATGTAAGTGATTAGGGCTTTTGGTAATTCACTTTTTAAGATTTAACTTTCTATCAATTTCTTCTAATAAAATTTAACTTTGTATTAATTTCTTTGAACAATTATATATATGAAGTATGATTTTGGGTGTTCGCTAATATGGGATATATTGGTTTAGGTATTACTCACCTAAAGCTGAGTTTGTAAGGAGAAACGTAAATGGGGATGACAAGTGGATATTGAAATTACCGCCAAATGCGCCTGTTCATGAGGTGATTGCTCCTCCAAATGTGGAACCCGCWCTTGCAAAGAAGCTTKTATGCTTCGAGGCATGCAAACAGTTGCACCAAATTGGAGCCCTTGATGAACATCTCCAGCCAGTTTCACTTGGAGCCCTTGGTGAACATCTCCAGCCAGTTTCACAAGGGACTGAGACTATTCATCATGGAGGTATGTTGTTTTACTCTTAAGCATAAGTGAATTATCCTGCCTTCATTCGAAATCCTGCTTTACGGCTACTATAATTTAGAGTTTTTAAGAAGAATAACTGCTAAGTTTTCAATATATTTGTGCCTTCTTAAGGTATAACTAAAAGAAAGGAGCTGCATACATCTAAAGGATATGCTTTATCTGGTACTTGGGGTGAAAAATTGGACGGGGTAACTTTGCAAGTTTACAAACTTTATTTCACATCACAATGCAACGA
>JASDQU010880679.1:79140-92343 GCA_032191745.1 Picea mariana
ATATGTATAAGTTATATAATATTTATAACATAGATAATAGTTATTATACAGTTTGAATGGGTCTAATGGTTAAGAACATGTGTTTCCTTTTAAGAGATAACAGATTCAAATCTAGAAGGTAAAGTATGTATATCTTCATAAATTTTACCAGTCAAATTGCTGAGCTTATAAATATCCTCCCAATACATGACGGTGACAATTAGCAGATCAACAAAATCGAGATTCCAAATTGTAGAATCTCGTATAGCAACTGCAGCGTCATTACAATTACCTGGAAAACAGTTTCAGTTTCAGAATTTAAGGCCTTAAAAAAACAGAACTATAATCCAATGTCTCAAAACCGATTGCAAGTCCAATTCGCCAAACAAGCTACAACTGATCTTCGAAGACGGGCCACGATAATAATATTTATGCGTGGTACAGAACAGGAATAAAACAAGCGCACACCCATTAGTGAGAGCAAATCAGAACATTTCAACAAAATAACGTTAAATTTAAAACTAAATGTACAGCCCCGTGAAGATATCTCATATGATGCACACGGAGACAACATTGTAGTAAAATATAGGTATATGTGTACCTATATTCATTGAGATACGAAGAGACGAACATACAGGTATACGCATATATTTTAAATTTTGAACCTCCAATCTTGCTTGAGGTCCTTGAAGGAAAAATTGTTTGAATCTACAGAAAGAAAGGATGTCTTTAGGTTTTGCAAGGATGTGTGTGAGGCTCATAAGCAAGGAAGAAGATATACTACAGCCACTAAATCTATCTATGAGATGATTAAATTGTCACTAAATCTATCTATGAGATGATTAAATTGTGGGTAGGTCCTAGATTACATAGTTTTATTAGTTTGAATCTGGATGGCCCTTCAATATCTACAACTTTAAGGAGCACAATTAGATTTTTGAGGCAATTGGAAAAGTTGAAGAAGAAACTATCGTGAAAAAACATGTCAGATGGATAGCAAAATGTGACACATTGGTTGGATTTTGGGGTACGAAAGAAGAACATAAGTGTTAATCACATTTCTTGGTGACACTTGGTGAGGGCGTTAGGGGATATGCTATTTACATGATAAGTTTTCCTGTTTGTTTGGTTCTGGTTGTTCATCCAACATGCAATAGGTTTAATGCAAATTTTGTTCATCAACAATGGGAAAAAATAGAAGACCTATGGAAGAAACATGTTGAAATTTTTTTGGGACTTTTGGGACTTATTATTGGTCATTTATGGGATGGAGATAGTAGAAGAAGACAACTTATGTTGAAGGACTATTCTTCAACTATAGGAATCAATATGGAATTCCTTGGGAAGGGTGGAGGTTAACTTGGTTGTATGATGGTTTCAAAGTAACAGGACTTCATGACCAAGATTACATCCACAACTGAAAAAAATTAGTGAATCATTTGTTTAGTGAGAGACTAGATTTGAGTATTGGACAAGAGGTGGTTAATTTTAACCATGTCAAAATGGTTTAAAACACTTTTAAAGTGGATGATCACAAGCTTAAAATTGAAGATATAGAGAGGATGGATTTGAAAGATATGAGAGGTACATGTGGTCCAAAAGAGAGGACATTAGGTACAGAGACCTATCTAACAATTTTTGCTGACTATATTGATATTTTTTTTGTCTTGTAGCTTCACTCTTTGGGAAAGAGTACAAAATGCTTCAAGAGTTCATCATTTTTTTTATGTTATGGTTATGTTGGGTACAAAAACAATCTCATACTAGTGCCAACATAAATTTAATCAACAGAGAGGCATATCAAGACGTGCAAATTTCTTGCCACTTTGTAGTTGTGTTGATGAGATTGTTTAGGGATCAGTGCTCCAACTTTCCATGTGTATTGCAACTTTCAGATGTATGTGAGAACTTATTTAGCAAAGTTGGTGGGATGGTTGGAGTAGAGAGGTCTTATGATTTCAGTGACTTACTTCATGCCATTGGAACCCGTAATAGAGTTGTTGAAGAATAATCGAATCCCCAAGGGATTCATTTTAAAAAATCTCATAAGAAACAAATGAGCATCTGGAATACATTGCACCAACAAGTGAGTAGAGACATTGATGTTTTCTCACAATATGATTCAATATCTACAGATGAAAAAATTATACAAGCCCTCGAGATAGGATTGGAGGATGCACATGGCATTTTATCAAATCTTGGATTGCAACAAAAGGGAGACACAAAATTTTCTTAGTGGTTTAAACCATGGACAAATGATCAAAGCTTTCCAACACTTCAATTTGTGGATGAAGTAGTTGATGACTCTCCACAGGTCATTCCAACTCTATATTCCAACCTTTGCCCTCAATGGTACTTGATGATAGTGAATTGCAAACAATGGAAATTTAGTGGAGACATAAGTTGGATGAAATTTTAGATTCCATTGATGAGAATGTAAAGACGACTATCAAACCAGTGGTGGAGCTTGATGGTAAGGATATGTATAAATCTTGTCGGGTTAGTCAGTTGAATGAAAACCCGACATTATCCAAAGAAAGGTTGACTAAAGTGAGAAATGGGATATACTTTACCCGAGATAAGAGGGCTCCAAAAAAAGGTGTTTCAATTGGTTTTGGAATTGACTTAGATTGTGCAATGTTGTTTGAGAGAGAATCTATACCTACGTGCTACAAGAAAAGGTGTTTAGCAAAGTATAAAATAGGTTGTTTCTTCTAGGATTTGGTACATTGGAAGAGTTCAAAGAATAAGAAAGAAGGATGGTAAGAGGATATTTGATTACCATAATGACACTGATCTTTTGGATAGGCCAGAAGGAGTTGATAGTCAACTTTGTTCGTACAATCGAATAAAGGGGCAACACATGTTGATCAAATTAATTTTGGCACGAAATGAGAGCGGAGATATAATAAAGAAATGCACAAAGATATCGCGTATATCCAATAATATAATAGAAATATATCAAAGATGTAACCATAAACACAGAGATACAGTAATACACGATTTCTATTAATGAAAGAAATGTACAATGATTATAAAAATACAGAGTGAAAGACTCGCTAGAATGGTGGCAACTTATCTCTGATAGGAGATGTGACGACTACTCGCATTCACCAGAAGATGATTACAATGAGGCTCTGGAGGCCTTTTTACAATAAACAGGAATGCCAAAAGTCCTAGACATCCAAAAACCTAACCCTAGGAGATGAAGCGCCAAAATTCATGTGAGCCATGTTTGAGTAAGTTAGTACATCAACTTCCCGGGGTCGTAACTTTTGCATACGATCTACGTTTTAGGCGTATGATAGCTCCTTGGAAAGGTATCATCGAGGAGATTCATTTTCGGGGCTCAATCATGTCTTTGGCTATCATTGAGAACCTACATCTTGAAAAACCTTCATTTAGGCCCTCAAAATGGCCCCGGAAGTTAAATCCTGCTAAAAATAGTAAATTGCTAAAATTGCCAGAAAACTATTTTGAGCCAGTCGGAAAAGGTGAGTGGCCACCGATATCCACCTGGATCACATGTACAAGTATGATTTGACAGATCATAATTTCATACAACTTGAAGTTGTTATAGTAGTGGCCAACTTATCATACAATAAAAAGAATGACACATACAAAATAGAAAAAAATGATTACAAATTTTTTGAAGAATTTGTCAAAAATCTAAATAGGGTACTATTTTCACACTGTTTTCAAAACATTATACTTTATTTGTTCTTTTTTATTACTATATTATAGATTATTTTTAAAGTATTCTTGGATGTATTCTTGTTGATTTGTTTGTAGTAGTTTGATACTCACTCATACTTTTTGGCCTTAATTTCGGTGAATGCATCGAATGGTGAATGGTTGGGATAACTCAACATGCAATTATTGGGATTCAGATATTTCTTATTGCTTTCTTGCAAATTTGGCTTTGAGGGTTCTTGTAATTTCTGCAATAGCTTTGAAATGGGCACTTGTACCCTTGGAATATAAAACTATAAGGATTTTAATTTTTTTTGGATATTATAGTCATGCTTTGTGATGGAGTGGAAACAAGACATCATCCTTGTTGAAACTTTTAAAAGGATGAAACAAGTTTTTGTATATTAAATTTTGGTGGCCATGTCCATATTGTATTTCTTTTCGAGTATACATTTGTCGAGTGTTTTGAGTATACAGAGTATATTGTAGCATATAGTTTTACAATGCCAACATTCAAGATTCTAAGTATGTCAATTCTATTGTTACGAAATTGGGATTGTTTCTTTATTAATAGTTTGTATGCCATTCCTTTATTAAGGTAAGGTGTATGTTGTGTAATGACCTTCCTTCTAAGGTTGCCACATTTGAATCCATTGAAAATATTAGAAACAATTAAATAGATTCTCAAATATTTCTAAATCTTTAGTTACATTTATGTAAGGAAAATATCATAACCAATGTTCTATACCTCCTTTGAGATTAGCTTTTTGACAAGTTTGGAATCATATTGTGCTTGTTGAGATGAATAATTGATTGTTATTTTGAATCTTGTGGAAAGTTATGTGGTCACTAGAAGTT
This sequence comes from Picea mariana, assembly GCA_032191745.1. Taxonomy (NCBI): domain Eukaryota; kingdom Viridiplantae; phylum Streptophyta; class Pinopsida; order Pinales; family Pinaceae; genus Picea; species Picea mariana. The sequence goes on from JASDQU010880679.1 coordinate 83,671, forward strand.
TATTAAGATTTTTAGTATGTTTTATAAGACTTATTCTAGGAGAAAAGTAAATTTGGCATGCATAGTAGCAGGTGTGTGAACATATAGTAAGAGTGTGAAGGCTTGAGAGAAGCCAAATTGTCATACACAACAGGCCCATGGGTTGTTGTGCATGCCAAATTGGCATGCATAGGGGTTGTGGTGCATGCCAAATTGGCATGCACACCAGCCCCTGGGCTTGTTATGCATGCCAAATTTGGCATGCACAGCAGGCCTAGGGGCTGCAGGGGTTGTTGTGCATGCCAAATTGACATGCACAGCAGACCCAGGGGATGTTGTGGAGCTGTTGTGGATGTTGTGGAGTTGTTTTGCATACCAAATTGGTATGCACAATAGGCCCAAGGGATTTTGTGCATGCCAAAATTGCATGCACAACAACTCCTGCAACCCCTAGGCCTATTGTGCATGCCAAATTTGGCATGCACAGCAGGCCCTACACAACAGCCCCTGGGCCTATTGTGCATGCCAAATTTGGAAACATGAAAAATGATCAAAGGCTTTTCAATCGATGGATACAATATAAAAGAATTATAAGATATGTTCTCTGATAGTTTTGATCACAACATTAAATTTGACAATAAATGGACAACTTATGTGAGAAAGAATTTGGGATATGTTATCTGAGACGGTGGCAGTTAGGTTAGAAGGCCTTATGGTTTTCATAACTTATTATTATCAAAAAACGTGTTCGTCCCTGGATGTCCTTTCTTGTCTTCCTTTTCCAATAACTGGATACGGGAAAATCTAATCTTTGAGAATATGATTCAAAATAAGGTGTGAATTTGGTCATTGAACTAAATTTCTCTTTATGTAATCCATATGTTTGGTCTTCCACTTTGACACTATTCGGAACTACCTGTACCTGTGAAAGGTTCATAAATGCTTATTTACTATATCGATTCACAAATTCAAAATAGCATTGATTTCCTATATCTCTGCAATTTGGATTGCCTTCGCAACCTCTGATTGAAGTGTAAGATTATGATCAAAAAAGATGCAAAGTTTTGGTGGTTTTGTGCAGTTGAAGTGTAAGTTATTATAAACAACCTTTTAAATATTCATAATTGTTGTCAACAAGATTGATTCACATTTAATTCAAAATAGCATTCATTTCCTATTTTGTTGCAGTTTGAATTCTTCCCATCCTAGCTTTGCTTTTGCTACTTCTGATTGAAGTGCAAGTTATGGTCAACAATTATTCAGAGTTTGTGGTTGTGTTCCGTTGAAATGTAATTTATTATCAACAACAATGCAGAGATGGTGTGATGTTGATATTGTTGATTTGGTTGAAGTGTAGAGTTATCAACAATGATGTCACTTCATTGAGCTCGTCAACTTTGCTTCTCATCTTTCCTCTTTTTTTTCTTTGGACCTTATTTGGGTACTGTAGATTAAGTAAGTGGAACTAGTTTTATGGGTTTATCATCTTTGTATTGTGATTCATTGGATCACTTTTCAATCCAATTGGAATTCCCTTTGTAAATATGATTAGCAATATTTTTAGTATGATGCAAGATATTTTTTTTTTTAATTTAATCATGAAATACACATCCTCTAGAAACATGTCGGGCACTTCCCTTCATTTCGAGGATGGTACCCAGGGTAAGATGGATTCCGTAGAATCTTGAGGATTACTCAACCCAATGCTCAAGGTTGTTACAAAAATATACTCATCTCAACATGTCACTTGCAGGAATTGAACCTGGGTGGGGAGGATAACACTCTTTGCACACAACCATCCAAGCTAGACCCAATTCACAATATGTTGCAAGATCTTACTAACAACATCATGCTATTTTTAACATTAGATACAATTCTCAGTTTTATTCTAGTGTTTGATGTCTTTTTATGCTGTCTGGAGAAGTTGATGTTCTTGTTGTAGGTGGACATGTGAGTATTACAATTCTTCCACTTTTTTCACAGGTAGATGTCTTTGTTGGATCTTCATCTTGAATTTGTTCTTTCCTCTTAGATATTAGAAGATTAGTTTATTAAAGATAAAAATGAGATCATAATTACCTACCCTTCAATATAGTTAGAAACGGAACTAACATGTTTCCTGTTTTGATCATTTTGTTTAGGAAACACCAAAACCAAACTCTATATTGTTTGAGGAGGACATTAAATCCTTGACAAAGCGCACACAAGATAGAGGAACTAAACTTGTTGAAGAAAAAGCAAGCAAAGGTTCAGCCACACTTTCTATGGCATAACTTGTAAGTTCATATTTTGGTCCCCCATAGTGGCTTATATGCATTGATATGTTTTGAATATTTGTTTTCTTATGTGATTGTCTAGAGTATGTTGCATGTTTCATCTTGATAGATGGATTGATTGGAGTGGGATAATATTATCATGGTGTGTGCTTTATGAGTTGATGTTTGGCATGCTACATGAATCCATGCTTACTAAGTACATAATATTAGCTTCACTGTCAGTGAGAATATGGCATGAAGGAGCTTCTTTCTCTTTATCTGAATCTTCTACTTCGTACATTTTCATGTCTCAAATCTTTTTCATTAAGATTTTATAATTTATGTGAAACTCAATGGGTGTTTTTTTCCTGTGAGATTTTACTGATGGATTGATGCCTTCCATTCACCTTGATTCGATTGAAATGTCCAGAGTTAATATAGGTTATATATATGCAAATATCCTTCCCTAAGAAAAGTTGTGCCTCTCTTCAAGCATGTCATTCCATCAGAGTTCTAATCTTTGCATGGAAGCCTGTTAAATTTCCTCTGGGAGATAAGGAATTATACAAGCCAAAATTGTAATCATGTTTTCAAATAAAAAATTTAAAATGGACTTAGCATATTTATTCATTAGCAACATGATCTAGATTAGATTGTAAATATATGTTATCAATATTATGGAAATATCCCTCCATTGAAGTTGTGCAGTAGAATTTTAATGGTTTTGTTTCAAGCTTAGCAATGAAAATTCGACTGTTAGTTTATGGATGTGTTACAAAATATCTTTTCATTATTTTTGTAACTGTCCATCTTATACCCAAGCATAAAACTCCCAAGTAAACTGATGAAGAGATCTATAGTTACAAGTTATTTCCTTCCTTATCCTACATTCCTAGGTCAGTGTCAAGTTCAACTAGCAATTAACAATATTTTTTAGGCATTTTTTTATATTATTATATCAAAATATATATGAAAGAGAGCACCATGTACATCCACTGTAACCCCTCAAACCAAAAACTAGTATTGTGGTTGTTCTTATACACATGTATGTACATACAAAAAAACATTCCATCGCATCATAGTTATATCTCAAAGGGAAATAAGTTTTGACAGTTCTTGATGTTGTATGTTACTGGGCCTAGGTTAGTTTCATTCTAAATTTGAAATTATAATACTTTTAATTTTCTATTGGATTTTTATATTTATATATTGTGTGCTTTCAATACATCATATTAGCCAAAATTTGATATTCATTCAAATTCTTGTAGACCTTGTGATGAGGGTTTGTCATACCAAACATTTGATAACAATTATATGGTATTTAGAACAAGGAGAATATGTGTTATCAAGGACATACCGAAAAACACAAAGAAGATAGTGCACAGAGCTAATTTGACACTGGTGATCCCTGAATATGTAGTTCAGGAAGATCTTCCAACCATGCCAATGGAGAATCTAGAAACAAGAAGTTGCTAAGTGATAGAGAATACCTCAGATCAATGAATATATTATCCAATCTAACAAATAGAATGAGCCTATTTTCAAGACTCAATCACTATCATAGTCAAAGAAACAATGAGCTCAAGATGTGACTAGCACCAAAAACTTAGAAAGAGAAGAAGCTTATCTTACATATAATAACAAACCAATAAACAAGTCTATGAGTGAATATATAAGATGAGGAAAAATTATGTGCAAGACCTTCTAGGGAGGGGAACTAAGGGGGGTGGGGGGGCATGGAATTAATAAAAGTTGAAAATGTTAAAGGAATTAATAGAATTGTTGGGGATTTATGTACCCTTGATATCAGTATTGTAGTTATGGGAAAAGGGTTTACTTCTAGCATTTATTTGAAGAAATACTTTCCTCTTATAAAATGGAAACCATATGGAAGGATTATGCCAAAGAAAACCATAAGAACTTAGAGATGTGATCCAAAAGTACCCATGAAAATCCTTGTTCATACCATTTTCCCAAGGCCTATTGTGCATGCCAATTTGGAATGCACAACAGCCATAGGCTTGTTGTGCATGCCAATTTGGAATGCACAATAGCCATAGGCTTGTTGTGCATGCCAAATTGGCATGCAGAGTAGTTGAAGCCCTATTGTGCATGCCAAATTGGCATGCACATCTAGCCTTAGGCAGTTGTACATGCCAATTTAGCATGCACAACAAGACTATGGTTGCTTTGCATGCCAATTTGGCATGCACAGCAGCCATAGGCCTATTGTGCATGCCAAATTGGCATGCACAGCCACCCAAGGCCTACTATGCAGGCCAATTTGGCATGCACAATAGCCCAATGCATGTTGTGCATGCCAATTTTCCATGCACAACAGCTATAGGCTTGTTGTGCGTGCCAAATTGGAATAGAGAGATGTGTAGATTATTTAGAATGACTACTTGATTAATGTTGCATGGAAGTTACCACCCTCCCAGGTTAGGAAACACATTGATTTGAATGAGTTGGATGACTCATGAAGATATATCACTCCAACCTAAGCTTTAACATCAACTTAGATGGCATGCCCCTTCTTTGCTTATTTTTGAATTACCTTTGTGATTTGTGATTTGCAAGTGTATAATAGTTTTTTCATGTTTGCATACTAAGGATAGAAATAAAAAGGGGTATTAAAAATTCCATGAAAAAAATGGATACCTGGGATATCTAGTAAAAATAAGGGGTTTTAAAGTTGTACATGTGTATTGGGAGGGGGGTCAACAAAAGGATTTTAGATTTTTTTTCAATATTTAGTGAAATTAGGGGTATCCTTTATTATCCCACAAACGAACATGCTATGTCACAATTTCATTGAGTGAAGCCACTGTGCCTCACACAAGTTGAGAAGGATGTCTTGAAAGATCAAAAGAAAGAAGGATGGGAAGGAGATGTTTTACATACATCAAGCCATGCATGAGAGCATACTCCCAAGAGTTGCATCAACAAAGCAATCCAAGGAGGCATGGGACATATTACAAACCTCTTATCAATGTATGGACAAAGTCAAGACTTCTAAACTACAAATTCTTAGAAGAGATTTTGAAACTCTGTCAATGAAAGATACATATACAGTAGATTCATTTTATACCCATGTCATTGGCCTGATAAATTAAATTAAGTCTCATGGTGAAACCATAGAAGACAAAAAAATTGTTGAGAAGGTACTTAGCAGTCTTTCTCGTAAATTTGATACCCTAGTTGTGACTCTGGAAGAAAGTAAAGACTTTAGTCAGTTTAGTCTAGATGAACTACAAGCTTCCTTCATTAATCATGAACACAGATTGAATAGGTCAGATATTTCATTAGAGAATGCATTTTCAGTGCAGTCGTCTATAATTTGTGGAAGAGGAAGGGGGAGAGATAACTCTAGAGGCAGAGGAAGATGTTATGTCAGAGGTGGGCATAGTAGCAGTCCTGGAAATACTGGTGGAAGAGGTCAAAACCCAAATACCAATCAGTTAAGTGGTCATAGAATTGACAAATCAAATATTTGGTGCCATTACTGTAAAAATTATGGACATTATGCATATGTGTAGGAAGAGACAGTATAATCAGAACAAGCAAAGTCAAGATCATTCAAACAGCAAAAATAACCAAAATCACCCTATGTTTATGGCACGCGTTGAGGAAATGCCTATAATTTTCCCAATTGAATGTAATGTTGCTCAAGAAATTCTATGTGATATATGGTATTTAGATTCAGGCTGCAGTAATCACATGACAAGAAACTTAAAGTTGTTTTCTAGTTTGGATGAGTCAGTCCAAACCAAGGTTACACTTGGAATAGATATCCAAGTCATTGTCTTAGGCAAAGGAAGTATAAAAAAATTAATTGAGCAAGGAAAATAGATGTATATTATGTTTCTGGTCTGAAGCATAATCTAATGAGCACAAGGCAGTTGTTACGAAAAGAATACAAAATATACATGGAAGATAATCACTATGTGATTATGGATAGATGCCCAAGCAATCGGCTTATTGCAAGAATTCAAATGACAAGTAACAAAATCTTCTCATTAACATTGAAGCCAGCCAAGAAGAAGAATGCAACGCTAGTTAATGGTAAAGCAAAAGATGCGCAGTTAGACACTACCTTTATAGAAAAATGTGTGTGCAGTTTCAAGAAGAAAATAGTGTGCACAGTACCAAGAAAGGAGAAAATAGCATTGAAATGAAGGCAACATTCCAATCTGAAGTGCAGGATGATTCCTGGCTATGGAATTTCAGATTTGTACATTTGAACTTTGTATGTCTAAATTTGCTACACACAAAAGATATGGTAAAAGGTTTTCCATTGATTGAAAAACTAGAGAGGATATGTGAAGGTTGCATATTTGGCAAGTAACACAAAGAATCATTTCCAGTTGGCAAGTCTTACAAAGAAAAATCTCCACTGGAAATTGTACATTCAGACATTTATGGACCAATGCAAACTCTATCTATAGGAGGTAGTACTTATTTTCTGACATGTATTGATGATTTCTCAAGAAAGACATGGATTAATTTCCTAAAGCATAAATCTGATGCATTGGGTTGTTTTTCAGCAGTTTAAAACTCTTGTGGAGAAACAGAGTGGTTATTACATCAATTGTCTAAGAATTGATAGAGGAGGAGAATAAATTTCAAGAGAATTTCAAGACTTTTGTAAAGTTCATGGCATCTACAAGCAATTTACAGCGTGGTAGACACTACAATAAAATGGTGTCGTGGAGAGAAAGAACAGAACCATCATGGAGATGGTGTGTAGTATGTTGGCAGCCAAACATTTTTCAAATGAGTATTGAGATGAGGCAGTAGAAACTACAGTATACATATTGAAGAGATGTCTGACAAAGAGTGTGAAGAACAAAGTTCCTCAAGAAGCCTGGAAAAGATTAAAGCATAATGTGGTGCACTTAAAAGTTTTTGGTTGTGTTGCATATGCACATGTTCCAGATGAGTTGAAAAAGAAGATGGACAAAAAAGGACAGAACTGTATATTTGTTGGGTATTCTGAAGAAACAAAAGGATACAAGTTGTATGATCATATCGCAACAAGAGTCATAATTAGTTGCCATGTTCAATTCGTGGAGAATGAAGCATGAGATGGAAGCATAACAAATATAGTTAGAATTATTGATGCTATTGAGCATGATGACACAGAAGATGAAGTGGTTCAAGCACCAACCACAGGACATTGCGCAGTCCCTTCCATATCGGGCACTGCGACACAAATCACAGCGTAGAATACTTCAGTAAGAATAGAAGGTGTGCAGTCTACACCTAGAGCACAAAAAACTTCAAAAACCAGTCCAAGTATTTCTACATCCCCAGATCCAACTTTAGCAAGTTTGTTACCAAGAAATACAAGAAATTTGCACGACATATATATTGAGGACACAACAAATTCATTTTCATTTTTTGTTTTGTTTTGACAAATAGATGATCCATTAACTTTTGAAGAAGTTGTCAAAGATGATATATGGGCACAAGCCATGGATGAAGAAATCAGATGCATAGAGAACAATCAGACATGGAAATTGGTAGATGTACCTAAAGATAAGGATGTGATAAGTGTCAAGTGGATTTATAAGACAAAACAAGATGCAGAAGGAAATGTGCAGAAGAAAAAATCAAGGTTAGTTGCAAGAGGTTTTACACAACAACCTAGAATTGATTTCAATGAAACATTTGCACCAGTTGTGCGCATGGACACAGTCAGAACTATGTTAGCCATTGTTGCGTAGTACAAGTGGCCAGTTTATCAAATGGATGTAAAGTCAACATTTTTTAATGGACATTTAGAAGAAGAAGTGTATGTGGAACAACCACAAGGCTATGAGGTGTTAGAAAAACAGGACCGCGGAGCAATAAAATAAAACAAATGCAGAAACAAAACATAGAAGACACTCAATACAAGAGAGACACAGATTTACGTGGTTTACCTAGTGTGGGCTACGTCCACCAAAGAAATTGCCAGGTCCTTCCTTTATTATTATCTAGCAAATGAAGGGATACAACCTACAGCAAAACCCATTGTAACTTCCTCTTCTTTCTCTCACAGTCTCCTCTATCAGAATACAATATTCACCCTCGTACATAGCCGCAATACATTTCCCTCATAAAAGAGGGTTTCCTTCTAGGGAAAAAACCCTAACATAATCTCTACCGTTAGCTCTGCGACCTTATAATGAACGGTCTAGATTTACAATGAAATTACAATATACTTTTATAAGGCAATTTTTGCTTCGGGGGCTTCGCCCCTGAACCCCCGCTAGGGGCCCACTTGCCCCCGGACCCCCCAACCGGGGGGATGGACCCCCCGAAACCCGCAGAGGGGGCACCCCCCCTCTGCACTCCCCCACGTGGAAGAGTGTACATACTTCTGGGGTGTAAATACTTCATGGGGTATAGACACAGCTGAAAGCAAAGGACCTCTGCATCAGGAAGATAATCA
>JASDQU010880680.1:0-29548 GCA_032191745.1 Picea mariana
TATATAGGAGACTAGGAGGTATAATTACAAATAATGGCCTAAAGCCGACATAATTAAAATAACATTACTAATCTAAATTACAACTAATGGCCTAAAGCCGACATAAATAAAATAGCATTACTAATCTAATATGCCCCAATTAAGGGGTAATGAGCCAATATTAGGGCTTAACAGTAATACCAAGAAAAATTTGTCCAATTGGAATTGGAATTGCTAGTTGTGTCTTATTCAATAATACCAAGACAAATGTATCCAATTAGAATTGGAATTGTTAGTTGTGTATTCTTGTTTAATACCAAGACAAATTTGTCTAATTGGAATTGGATTTGTTAATTGTGTCTTATTTTGTAATGCCAAGACAAATTTGTCCACTTGGAATTGGAATTGTTAGTTGTTCCTTCTTGTGTAATAAGACAAATTTGTGGTGGGGTACTTGGAAGCCAATTTTTCTCTTTAAACATGTGGAAGCTATGGAAGAAAGTTGTCGAGGAAAGAGAAACCTATCGAAAACATAGAATAAGAAAGAGAAAATGAAATGTGATGTATGTCAAAGTGTAGGCTTTTAGAGGAGGGAAATCCAATTTCTATCGGAATAAATGTTGTTGTTGTTTCTCCTCCATCACCACAAGAAAAGCGCAAGAGTTGAGTAGATACCAATCCCATCAGTATCTCATCAAGAATTTTTTTTGTGTATGGCCACATGATGGAGGATTTTCTTGGAGTTGATTTTACAATGGATGAAATTAGAGAGGCAACTGATGCACAACATTATGGTGAAGAATTTTTTTTGGTGCAACCTCTTATTGGACAATCAAGCATTCCAAAAACTAGTCATGGGAATTTCCTCTCCTCCCTAAATTGATCCATTGATTGAAGGGGAAATAAATACAATATTTTTACCTCCATAGCAGGGAGGTCAAGAGTGAAATAATAGGGGTTCATCGTCCTACCTAGATTGAGCAGTGTGCGATGGAGAAATCCTAAACGCATTCAGGTGGATGAAATTGGTCTAGCATCACTTAAAGGTAAGTTACCTAGGAGTACTATTCGTTATCATTCTTATAAAACCATTAAAGAATATTTTGAACCAAAATGTGATGACACTAAATGTCAATTATTTTTTGCTTTGTTAAAATATAGAAGTTTGACTATTGTTAGGATAATTTTAGGCATTTAAATAGTCAAAAGTTTAGAAACAAGTCATCATATTGTTAGGAACTTCGTTCTTGATTTTCAAAGAATTGGTAAGAAATATTTTTCTAAATATCGTAATGTATCCCGATGTGTCTTGTCATAATAAATTGTTAGTAAGATCATAAGAAAACACTGTTTTATCCAACAAACCTCTCATCTCATGAAATGAAATATCAAAAACATTAGAAAGTATTGTCATAGATGATATAGCCTCAACACAGGTGGGACAAAATATTTGCGGGCCTTCATTGGTAGGCTACCTCGTTTTGACATGAAGTTAATTAGAGTAGTTAAGGGACCAGTTGTTATAGCAAGATTTTCCTCACCATTGTTATCTTGCATAGAGGGCCTTTTTCCATTTCCCTATGTAGACTTGTCATCCCTTTTTGATGAATCCAGAGATAAAAATACATATTTTTCCACATATTCGTGCCCTATCTACTATACAACATGCCTATACGCAAGCTGCTCCACTACAACCCGTATACATTGGGATTTGTGCCAGAAAATACAAAAATGAAGTCGGGTTTCCATGTCACAACAGGAGATCTATGATCCTTGGCCTTCCATATACTAGAAATGTTCTGAATCAGCCCTTCAATTGTATTTTGAAGGCTATAAGAACATAATTACGAGCTATGGAAAAGATGAGAAAGAATTCAACTTTAAGAGCAAAGTTAATTTGGAGAAATTACTTCATATTGAGTCTACATCCCTTTGTTCCTCAAGTCTGAACACAATTTTTAGCTCCCAAGATCTTTCCCCATTTTTGATTGAATCTCATTGTCTCCATTCTATGAGCTTCCCTTTGTTGGAGGATTTAATTGGTGGAGGCCCAGTTGGAAGGAACCTGGTTTCCTGGTTTCAAACTATGCCAACACAGAAGTCTATAATGTTGTCACTTCTGCTGATCATTTATTAATATAAATACTCCTTTCACGTCCTATTGGTATCGTGCAAATATATGATTATTATCCATGGGAATGTTTGTAATGTTTATTAACAGATTATGCTATCTAATGTGCTAACCCCTTTATATTATCACTATATACTTTCTCTACTTGTTTGTTGAGAACTTGTTGCAAGTATAAAGCTTTGGGTCGAAGTGCTCAACGGTGGAACATCATCGAGCGTTGGATCGAGGTAGGCCTCTTTCCTATCTTGCACATTAGTTTATATAGAAAACATTGGAATTGAGTTATTTTTTGTAGTCATACCTGTCTGTTGTGGTTTACCCTGGCCTTAGAGAGTTTTTCCCTCGTAACAGAATTGGCGACTCCACTGGGGAGAGATCTTCCTTCGAAGGGTTGAAGCACTTTTTCTTCTTTCATTTCTCTTTTTCCTTTGTGTTTCTTGTCGTATCACTGCTTGATAGATTCTGTTCACTCTGGATCTAAGTTTTTATCCTTTTTCCCTTGCTCATCCTTGTTTTAAAGCCTGTACGCACCTTTTTCATTGATAGTCGCGTATACACGCATGTTGTCTCACTGCAGGCTACGTATATACACAATTTTCTCCTGAACAATCACATATACAAGTTTTCCTTGCTTGTTTGCTTGGTTTAGTGACTGATGGGTGGGATTTTATGATTGCTAAGCCTTCTTAGGTCTTTGTAGTGCCTGTTGAGATTCTCTGGATCGACAGGAAACCTGTTTGGAGTTGAATTTTTGGGCATAGTATTTCTCTTTGTTTTTCATTTGTTGATTTTTCCTTATACTCTGGGTTGTTTGCTTGGCTACTTGGTATTCTGCTTTAGTTATTGCTTTTATACATAGTAGAATTTTATATATCAGGTTGCTTATCAGTCCATGCATTTTCTTTTTTAGTATATTGAAAATACAAAACAAAAATAGGCATTTTACATTGCTTGGCATTTTTGTCTTTTGAATCTTTATCGTTAGCTTAGTGAATTTAGTGAAAGATTGCATTTTACTTCTGAATTGCAGAGTTGAAATAAAAAATTGCACTATTTTTATACGCATATCATTCATTGAAAAAGTTAAAGACAAACTTTGCATTATATTCATAACTATTTTCTTGCAGATTCATAACATCATGAGTTTCACTTCCATACCTTTTTGAGTAATCATGGCCAATAAAATTTACGCTTTAAATTAAAATTGATTAGTCTCGATTTTATTTTCTAGGGTGCACAAACTAGTCTAGGATTTAGTGCCTTGGAATAGGATTTTGTGAGTAAACTTCTCCAAGGAAATTAAATCAACATATGTGTCTGAGACAGGGAGTTGAGAAGTCCATTGTATAATTGGTAAGATTAGGAGGCTCCGCTCACACCGGAGTTAATCACGAGGTCGCGTGAAGTTAGTTTACTTGGGGGAACTACACCTCCTTACACTCCTTTTCCATTTGGTTGTTCTCATATCCCCCAAATGAATCCTAATGTAGAAAGTGTCCCCATTCTTAACCCCAGGTCTAATCCTTCTATGGATGGATGGAACAAATCAGCTAGCGGACAAGTTCCGCCCTATATCCCTACCTCTTCGGTGCTGATTCTGACCAATACTATTGGCATGACGAATCCACTTCAATCCTCCGGGTTCCCACCTAGAGGAGGTTAGTCTTACACTTTGGGAAACCCCCAACCCGGATCCAATCTAGTTGGGGGAAGTTTTCATAACCCCTAGCCCAGATCTAATCTAGCTGGGGAAAATTTTCATAATACTTATCAGAACATTCATGCTGGAATGATGCCCAACCCATATTATACGAATCAGCTTGGAGGAGGGCCTTATAATCCCGGATAGGTCTATGGTTCTTACTAGAATCCTAGATGGGCTACAGTTCCGCAAGCACAATCTTTCGTGGGAGTTTGGGGCCAGATGTCACAACCCCGTCTCCCTTTTCTGGCCGCGCTCAATTTGCTAGACTTGTCTAAGTTAATGAATGACCCGATGAGTCATGATCCCACATGGCCCCCTGTCCCCACCAAAATTCCTTCAGACATTCTAAAGTTTGAAGGTAAGAATGGAGAGGACCATGGTGATCATGCCACTACCTTTCACCTTTGGTGCTCATCGAATTCCCTGAACCGTGATTCTATTAGATTACAATTGTTTCAACGCACTCTCATTAGAGTTGCTTCACAATGGTATATTGAGCTACCTAGGGAACATATGGGTCATTTAATCAGTTGGTGATGGTATTTCTCAACCACTTTCAATTGCCCATTCGTTATGATGCTAACCTCAAACTTTTGTCGACTTTACGCTAGGACACCACCACTCATATCTCGGATCATATCTAGGAGTGGTGTAGACAAAGGTGATTGATTAAGACTCCTATACCCCCAACCTATCTCCTAGAATGGTTCCTAAAGTATTTGCACCCTCCTATCTCGAAGGACATACCTACTTCTGGGGTCTCCAATGAGGAAGAAGCTATCTTTAGAGCCCAACAGTTAGATTTAATATATGCTCAGTTTGGGATGTTAGATCACCTTCTTCTAGAAGAACCGCAGTCAAATTACGATCCTAGGAAGAAACCTGGACCTCATACCGATGGAATTGTAGGGTTCGCCAATGTAAACTTTACAGACTTGGCGACAAAGTCTGTCTGAGGAGTAGCTTCGTCTGTGTCCTCCAAACCCACCCACTCAACAGATGTACATTTCGTGCAATTGTCGAAAAACCCAAATGGTGACCAACAACTAGATGGGAATAAAAGGAAACGTCCAAACAATTGTAAGGGTGGGAAAAATGGTAACAAATCCAAGGACAAATATAATAGTGGGAAGCAGAATGATAATGCTGGAGAGGGAAAGAAAGAGAAATGTAAGCTGAAGTTTCCTTGTAAACTTTGTACCGATGACCACCTTACACATTTATGCCCCAATCTCATGGAGGCTGCGAGGCTTTTGAATATACCACCCACTGTGCTGATGAATCCATTTCCACATAACCAACACTTAGCCTCAAGCTCTTTGAATGCCACAAATGTGACTGGTGGGAGTCAAAACCCACCACCGCAGGATGGCGATCACGTATGTATCAACATGGTCGATGCGAGGATTGATATAGCCACCCGCTCTCAAGATTATATCTCTTCGCAAGCTAACTCGGGTCTAGAATATTCCCCTCCTCCTCTGGAGATGAACTCACAGATTGACAAACCAGAGCCACTACCTCGTATTCCAAAAGGATTAATTAAGTGCTCTACCCACAATCCTAATGCTAGAGCCACCCAAAACTACTCTATTGTTGAGGACCTGGGCCAAACCCCTTGTGTGATGTTGGCTTTGGAGGTACTCCAGACATGTCCCTCATAGAGGAATGCCTTACTCTCTGCCTTAGGAGCTCTTGAACCTAGTGGCTCAAAATTTATCAAGTTTGATGTCACAGATGTGAAGCCTCACTTACCTTACCATGTGGATTTCCAAATCCACGTCGAGTATTCCAAGTATACCATTAAACATGCAGTTGTTGATGAAGGTGTTTCCACCTGTGTGATGTCTCTAGTCTATTGGAAAGCTCTTTGTTCTTTGACCGTTTCCAAGTCATCGAACATGTTGACTGCATTTGATGGTCATTCATTCTTCCCTCAAGGTATTCTCCCTGCCTTTCCGATCTAGTTAGGTGGGAAGACGGTAGAGGTGGATGTATAGGTAGTTGATGCGCATCTTTATTATAACCTATTACTAGGTCACAGTTGGACCTATGCTATGGTCATTGTTGTATCGTCAGTCTTCCGTATGCTTTATTTTCCTCATCAAGGGAATATCATGACCATTGAGTAGTTATCCATTGCATACTCTAGTCCTAATGCATCTGTTGGACCGTAGATCCCTGTGCTCGACAATTATCAGCTGACAACTGAGAATATTGGTGTCAGAATGTATTCTTCCCTCATGGGTACTTTTGACTTCTCGACACTGATTCACCACGTTTACGCCATGTCTAGTAGGCTTGCTTCAACAGGGAGGTCCATTCATTTCCGCACTTCCTATCTTAGTGATCCATGGACCCTACCTTCTCCGACTTCGTCGTGTGAAGGTCAGTCGCATGCTGGCATGGCTATGCAACTATCAACAACAAATATTGTGTATCAAGATGTTCTTAAATCTTCCATCGATCTCGATCTTATTACCTCACCGACAGATGAGGAGGATCCTGTTCTTAGTCCTGTATGGGCCACCTCGTTGTCTTGTTCGCATGATTTCTTAGATAATACTTTTCATTCAGATGAAGCCATCCTTGAAGCCATGAATGGTTCCGAGAGAACTTGGGATGATATACATCATTGATGTTATTTTCTCCCATGTCTTGAAAGAATTGAGCAAGATGAATTTTGGTCTACCTTGAGTGATATAGTCGGTCACACCATAGTTCCACTTGATACGCATGAAATTTATGCCAAAGTAAACATGGAGAGTATTTCTCCTACTGTCACGAGCGATATCACTCATACCCCTAGAAAAATTGAAAACGTAAATATAGGTGTAGATTGTTCGCCATAAGAAATTCCGATCTACACCAAACTCTTCAAAGAATTTTGAGATGTATTTTCTTGGTCATATGAAGAGATGCCAGGGATCGACCCTCGTATTATTGAACATGAGATTATAACTTATCCAGATGCTAAAACTATTGGAAAATGTCTTAGGGTTGTAAATCCTAGGAAGCCCCCTGCTATTAAGGAAGAGGTGGAGAAGCTACGTAATGTTGGCTTCATCTACCTGGTTCCTTTGACTAAATGGGTATCCAACCCCATTCCTGTGAATAAAAAGCAAGGAACCATATGTGTGTGTATGGACTTTCGTGACCTAAACAAGGCTTGTCCTAAAGATAACTTCCCCATGCCTTTCATTGATTAGATTCTCGATGAGTGTGCGGGAAGTGAGATATTTTCTTTTATGGATGGATTTTTAGGATATAACCAAATCCATATGAAACCTGAGGACCAACACAAGAAAAAAATTATATGTCCTTGGGGTACTTTTGCATACCGGAAAATGCCTTAAAAATGTCGGAGCAACCTTCCAACATGCCATGAGTTTCTCTTTTCATGATCTCATGAACATAGTCGAAGCCTACCTTGATGATCTTGTTGCTCACTCTCACAAGATAGTGGATCATGTTACACACCTTCGGATTATTTTTGAAAGATGTCATTACTATAGAATCTGGTTAAACCCTTGCAAATGGATATTTTGCGTTAAGTCTTGTCATCTTTTAGGATTTTTAGTTTCTGAGACTGGGATCATGGTAGATCCTCTTAAGGTTGAGGCAATAATTTATTTCCCCCCCCCCACGCACGATTAAACAACTTCAAGTTTTACAGGTGAAAGATAACTTTCTACGTCGGTTCATAGTGAATTATGCCAATATCACTAAGGGTTTCATGCACCTCTTGAAAAAAGACAACCCTTTTATCTTGGATGAGAGAGCCCAAGAGTCTTTCAATGCTTTGAAGAAAGCCTTAGTATCGACCCCTCTACTGAAGTCTCCTGATTAAAATAGAGATTGCTTACTTTATATCGCCGCATATAAAGAGTCGATTGGTATGGTTCTAGTTCAGGAGGATAATGATCTCCATGCACACATCATCTACTATATTAGTCGAAATTTAGTCAGTCTCGAGCTTAATTACTATCACGTTGAAAAACTATCTTTGGTTGTCATTCATGCAGTCCAACACTTATGTCACTATATATTACTTTGCAAGACTACAGTGGTTGCCGATGTCAATCCATTTCAATATGTCCTTACTAGACGTATCATAGGGGGGGAATATAATAAATGGATTGTCATCTTACAAGAGTTTGATCTCGACTTTGCTTTGGCTAAGTCCAAGAAATCACTAGTCTTCGCAAAGATAATATCCGATTTTCCATGATTAGATGAGGATGTTATCCAGGTTGATTTGTTTGTGGATGAACACATTTTCCTTGTCTTGTCATCCGACCCCTGGTATGGAGACATTGTTTTATATCTTCAAACCTTGAAGTTCACTCAGCATCTCTCATGGGATGATCGACGACGTATTAGATACCAAGCCAAAAAGTATACCATCGTCAATGACACTTTGTATCGCCGAGGAAAAGATGATATCTTGCATCGTTGCTTAACTCACAAGGAAGCCAAGTCAGTCCTAAATGATTGCCACAAAGGGGCTTGTGGTGTTCACCTATCTGGGCTTGCGACAACCCAAAAAATCCTGCAAGCTGGTTATTTCTGGCCTACTATCTTTAAATATTGTATCAAAGTGGTTAATAAGTGTCACCCCTGCCAGGTGTTCACTCAGAAAATGTGCTTGCATCCAGCCCCTCTTCACCTAGTCATTATCGTCGGTCCCTTCACCAACTGGGGGGTAGATTTCATCAATTCCAACCCAACTTTGGCTGGGGGGCATCAACACATTATTGTGGCCATCGACTACTTTACTAAGTGGTCCAAAGCCATGCCTATTGTAAAATCCAATGTGAAGATTGGAGCCTTCTTTGTGTTCAACCAAATTATCGCTTGGTTCGGTATTTGGAGTGATATTGTCACTGATCATGGCAGTCACTTTCAGAATGAAATGATGGTAGAACTAGCATCTAAGCTGGGGTTTAGACATGGTCATTCATCTCCTTATTACCCCCAGGAAAATGGGCAAGTAGAGGCTATCAAAAAGTCTCTCAAGACCATTTTGCAAAAAACTGTCAGTCAAAGTAATTCCAATTGGCACATCATGCTATATCCCGTGCTTTGGGCATACCGAACTTCGGTTAAGATTGCCACCGGTTTTTCCCCTTTCCAGTTAGTGCATGGTGTGGAG
Source organism: Picea mariana (assembly GCA_032191745.1). Taxonomy (NCBI): domain Eukaryota; kingdom Viridiplantae; phylum Streptophyta; class Pinopsida; order Pinales; family Pinaceae; genus Picea; species Picea mariana. Next base: position 8,971 of record JASDQU010880680.1, read on the forward strand.
TAGATCCTTCCTTTTGAATGCAAAATCCCTTCTCTTAAGTTGGCATTCGAGATCCTACCTAACACTTAAGATTTAGAGAGATGCCTTATAAACCTAGAGAGTCTTGACAAGCAACATCGAGACACCTTTACGACTATTGAGGGGAATAAGAAATGTGTCAAGGTTCAGTATGATACGTATTTCTATCCTTTGTTGTATGCTAAGGGTGACTTGGTCCTCTTGTATGATCAAGTCAAAGAACCAATAGGGGCAAGCGAGTTTAAACCCATGTGGCACAGTCCTTACATCGTGCGACATGTTCTAGAAAAAGGAGTCTACAAGTTAGAACATTATGAAGGGAATAAGTTGACCGAGCCTAGAAATGGGTTCTACTTGTAAAGGTGCTACGCTTGAGCCCTAGGCTTGGGTAGAAATATTTGTATACTAATGTAAATTTAGTGTATATACATTTTTTTTCCTTTTTTCTTCTGTCTTTGGCTTTCTTATTGAGTTTTCCCTTTGTTGGCAGATGTCAACGGAGTCTTCAGTCTACCTAGGATTCGCAGATGGAACCAATCGTCATACATAGAAATTGGATTCCACTGCTTGGGTGGTTTACTCACCCGAGGGTCTCCTGGTGTCGTCAGGTGGCATATGCTTAGGGCCATCTACGAATAATGTGGTGGAATATAGAATCGTCATAAAACTTTTGTGCGATGCTATCTCGCATGGTATTCACTCTTTAGAAGTTCGCCTAGATTTCCAGTTAATAGTATGTCAGTTGAATGGTCGTTACTACGTGCGTGATCCTACATTACTCCGTCGATTTCTACGAGTACATCTTTTAGAATGACAATTTGATTTTATTACATATTATCACATTCCTAGAAGTTTTAATCATGTATTCGATGCCTATGCTAATTATGTTTTAGATTGGCATTTTTCACATTAATAAAGCAAAAAAAATAGTCACATCAATGTACACATTGTAAGATATAAGTAAAGTCGAAGATCCCTTTTTATATATTTCAAAATATGGTGTTTATATTACAAAATTGGGGCTAAAATCCTCAATACACATATGCATATGGTATACATATCCCACGACACCTACGCCTATGGTGTCGGGTGTGTGTCATGGTAGCAAACCATGGAGTTTGCAAGATGTTGGAAGAGTCGTACCCATGCTCTAAGTACACCAACCACTTGTCACTGCATGGCTTTAGGTAGATCCTCTACTTGAACCATTGGAATCCTATGTATCAAGTGAGACAGGTTTCCCTGCACATTTTGTAGAACTCTCTCCTCTTCTCCTCCCTTTGCCTCATCTCCCTAGTTCCTCCGTCTATGTCGAGGGAATCTCTCTGGGCATCGCGGATCCAAGTCTGCGATTACACAAATGTCTACTTAGTATGTAAGAACCATCCAAAAAGTATTTGCGTTCCTGAATACAAAAATACAAAAAAATGAAATATTTAAAAACATTTTAACTATGTCACCATAGGTGGCCCCTGGAGGAAGTGGCATATCTAGATCTCCTCTGAAATTGATCCCCACATAGGGATAGTCATCCAGAGAAATGAATTGCCACCGCCACCAGAAGAAAAAATCATCGTTGTAGGGTGTTGACTCCCTACCTCTACCCTACCGTCTCATGACCTCGATCCACCGCGCCATAGTTGGATCGTGTGGTCCTCTAGGAAGGATCTCCACTCTAGGTCTCAGACCTAGAAACCGCTCAAAAAATAAGCTGCAAAGAGTAGAAGCAAACCTAAAGTTTCACTTACTCCCCTGTTTGCACTTTGTCAACTAACCTTTCATATTGGTCAGCAGTGCGGTACACCAGTCATAGATAGTGGGTCTTGCACACTCTACTGCGTAAAACATGAAAGGCATTGATGCTTGGTGCAACGAAGCTGAACCAATAATCCTGGTCAATACAAGCATGATGATCTTCCAGATGAGGTTATTTATTGCCGATATAGGGAGTTGACTTCCCACCTTGGGAGTCCCCGCTACGCAGTGGGAATCGATATACTCCTTGATCTTAATCCCACTCCATGCTCCACTTGAATTGAGGCTTACAACCTCTCCTCGGCGTGATATATTGGTCAAGAAGTAGATGTCCTCTACTTTGATCCTCAATGGTTGTCCATCGAGGATAAATCTTTCGCTATTAGGATCCTAGTAACCCACCAACATCTCCAACAACCTCACTTGGTCCCTCATTCATTTGAGAGCCCAAAACTTATACAAGCCACATATTTTTAGAGCCACTCAAGCCACTGGATCTCGATCCATAGCTATATCTACCACCTCATGATCTTGCTCTCTCCATTCAAGGACCATTCTACAAAAGACAAATCAATTTTTGAGTTGGAACCCTTCTTTTTGACCATTTATGTACCTGTACGCGGCTTCCCTTGCATACAGTCACATGTAGGGCTTAGTATACACACCCTTTGGTTCAAACAGATGCATATACTTAGTTGTATATGCGACCTAAACAAAGATAGCCCGCATACACCGAAATTCCTAATTTACTCCCTCAAAAACTAAAAAATTGAAACCTAATTCAAAACTGTAATCCACTAAATTCGAAGAGGATGAGATGTAGAGTTACCTAATCCAGATGGTTCATGATTTCATTGCCTGACGCTCCCATAATCATCGTTTGAATCTTGGAGGTATTTTTGGTCCAAATTGCACTATTTGGGTAAAAATCAAAATGATACAGTGATTTTTATTTTATTACTATTTATAAGCTATTTTTACCCACTTTATATAGTTTCATACTATTTTTTCACCCAATGGACTAATTCAAGAGTGGTTTGAGCTAGCTTTTGTAGTTTTGACTAAGTTTTCTTGTCGATTTTGATTTCGTAATTGGTTGTTTGTCACCTCGGGGAGGTATTTACATAACTTATCATATATGATAGGTATCCACTCCATCATGCATTTTTTCATTATCCTTTGACTACCATTTTTTATGCCTTAGGTACAAACCCCTTTGTTGCGACATAGAACCTTCTATCTATTATAAGTAGTGTCGCTAATAAATGGTAAAGACTTACCAAACATGGGTGCCCTAGTTAGATCCCCTTTGTTATTTGGTGCCCATGCTAAGTTTTTCCTTAGGATCGGGAGTCCATTATAACTTGATACATAAATTTATGATGAGCCTCATTTCTCACTCATGCACATGCGGCCTTATTCCCCGCAGACTCCCAAAAATGAGTCTTAGTTAAGCTCTTTTTTGACTCGTCTAAAAAACCAAAAATATTTCTGAGTGATTTGTCCCTTTCACACTCGTTAACTTGGATTTGAAAGGTCATGAAATCTTAGTTAAGCTCTTTTCTGACTCGTTATAAAAAATAGAAAATATCGCCGAATGAACTTGTCTTTTTCACACTCGTATATTGGATTTGAAAAGACGTCTATTTGGCACAAGTTTAGCCCTTTTTCACAACAAATATACTAAAATACATAAACAAGGACATTTTTTGGAGTTAAGTTGTGATTGCATCTCATTCCCTCATTGACAGTATTGAGCCTTTATCTGGTTCTCGCTTTGCATTATGAATCATTGCCTAAATAGTTTTTGCATCCTCAACCAAGTAGAGCCTTGTTTATATCCTTTGCAATTTGACACCCAATACCCTGGAGGGAACATCACCCCGAGTGTCCATCTCCTGCATACATTTCCTTGCATTGAGCATAGGTACGTTCCACTGCTGGAACTAGTTTTTCTTACTTGTGACACTCGTTTCCTCCTTTGTATCATAGCGATCATTTTTTATGATAAAACAAAAAAAAAGACAAGCGGGAAGGGAGTAATATATTATATTTGGTAGAAGTCATGTCGCCTTTTGAATAGAGAACAAAATTTTTGAGTCCTTGTGTCATTACAATTTTGGGTTTAGCATGGCCTTAGGAAGTTGATCTCGTTACAGAGTTTTCTCTACCGACTGGTTACTCTTACAGTCCCTATAGAGAACATTATTGATGCCTCCTGCATCTAATAGTCACATCATTGAGTCTATGCTTCTAGAGTCCACCATATGTCTCATGCTCTTGTTCAAAGGAAGTCTATCAACCCGTGTCGGCCACTCCTTAGAAATATTGAAATTTTCATGTCAGCCATACCCTTAGTTTATCTCAGAATCACATGATACTATGGTCTTATCATGCACCCTAACCCTACTTTCATCATTGGTAAGTCACCTTGAACCCAGAAATCAACATTTCATCATTGGTCGTTGGCTGGGTGGTTTCCCTTGTGTTTGACGATAAGAAAACTATTCAAACTTTGGGATTCATGTAGTGTCTTGGATGCCAATAGCCTTATTGGTGGTTTCCTCAACTTTGTCAGTAGTTTTCATCATTGGCTTCTATTTAGAGGGTATTTTTCGTGTACCGCTTTCATTTAGCACACACGAAAGACGCACAGGCTTTGACTCAAGTATCTGTGATACATTCACTGAGACTTATCACTTTAGTTGTCAGCAGAAAAAGTCCAAAAAATACTCTTGTAAAAAAGATTATGGTTGCTTCAAATGTAGGTCGAAATCTAAAAGTTTTCATAAAAAGACTCCCCGACCTTTTACTAAAAGCAATCCCAAACCCAGAAAAGCCTATTTTAAATGCCAGCCTCAAAATTCCAAAGCAAGGAACTCATCTTGCTTTATCTGTAAAAATCCTGGCCACTGGGCTTCTCAGTGTCCTCTGCGGACAAAGACCAAATTTCAATCCAAGATCATGGATCTGTTCCAGACAGGTTATGATCCTACTGACTTGGAGATGGTTTCTAACCATTTATATGGTGAATATATTTCACTCACTGACTATACTGATGAGTCTGATTATGCTAAATCTAATGCTCAAAGTGGTTCTGACACATCACAAATTACTAAAAATCTCAATTTTCGTGACATCAAAATGATGTCCCCCACATCAGACCTCCCTTCTCTTCTTCGACAGAGGTCTGCAGTTCAACATAAATTGTCCACCTTAACACCTGGACACTTCCAGCTTTCTAAACACTATCATGCTCAGATATCTCTCCTCTCTGCTCAAATCGCCAAGCTTCAGCAACCAAGCATCGTGAATATATAGAACTACACTCCCAAAGACTCAGAGTTTATTTCACCCCAGCCTCAAGCTAGCAGAGAAGCAAACCAAGTTAGATTTTCCAAACCAATGAAAGAAATAATTGAAGAAGAAAATCTAGCAAAAGATTCTTTAGACAACACCATATTCTATCTAGAAGAATCCATAAGAGAAAAGGAAGCATTGATAAAAGAACTATGGAAAAGCTTGAAGATGCAAAGAGAAGAATTGAACTTTCTAAAGAATAAAAGAGATGAACAATGGGAAAGGGAAATGTTCAATCAGGATACATAAATTGAAGCCAGCTAGTCCAAACAAATGAATGGACTTGATGATAGATTGGTAATTTCTGTAGATATAAAAGTTCAGGGATATCTGCAATATACTCTAGATGCACATCTAGACACAGAAGCCATGAAATATTTTGATAAATATGGAGCTATACCATCTTACTATTGGCAACCCATTGACATTGATTTTAGGGCAGTCAAAAAGACTGAAATAAAGATTAAGTCTATTGCCCTAGACTTTCCAATAATAATTCAAGGAGCCAAAGTAATGGTTAATCTCTATTGCTATGATACAGGTGAAGATATTTTGTTGGGACAAGACTTTGTAAATAAATGTTTACCTTTTGTTATAGGTATCGATTTTGTACAGGTTACTATTTTGGGTAAATCCATAAAAGTACCCAGTAAGTCTTCTTTTGAAACAAGGATTGAAGTCAAGTAAACTCTCCTAGACATTGAGAAATCTACTGAAAGCCTAATCAAAATCCAGAAAGTAATAAATCATACTGAGAAACATGGTCTTGAGATTATTAAGGATGTGAAGGATAAAATAGAGAAGGATTTCACATCAGAACATGCTAATGCTTTATGGACAAGAGAACAATACTTTGTCAGTCTTCCACACAAAGAAGATTATATTGCCAAGCCTCAAAAGGCTACTGCCAATCATATGTCTCCCACAGAATCTGAATATTGTCAAAAGGAGATATCTGAACTCTTGGATAGAAAATTAATAGAAACCAGTAGAAGCCCATGGGCTTGTCCTGCTTTCTATGTAAACAAGCATAGTGAACAAAAGCGAGGAAAACCTAGAATGGTAATTAATTACAGATCTTTGAATGAATATTTACCGCCTATCAAGTTCCCTCTGCCAAATTATGAATCTCCTTCTTTGTTCCTAATGCTGACTAATGAGATATGCCTTAATGATCTCCTTTCAGCGGGTCTCTTTCCATCGAATTCATCTCATTTATTTTGGATATGGGACCTAGATTTTTATGAGTACCTTGAGGTTTGCAATCATTAGTAGCAAGCTCTCTCTCCATTGACAGATGGGAATACATCAATGTCTCCTGATCAATGGATTCCTCAAGTGTTCAACACTGACTCCTTTATTCACACTTGTAGGAATGTACTTGCTACCTTGATACCTACTTTCATTATTGGTAGGTTGTCTCGCGTTTGTTAACGATATACCTCAATGACTGGTAATCAAACGATGTCTCATTGTGTTCTAACTCAACTCCTTTATTCACATGATGTAGAATTTCACCCTTGGCAGATAGTGTAGAAGACTTGAAGACATCACTATGTGGCCTTAGCTTTCCTAAGATGTTGCTTCATTTTCATTGGACCAGTACCTATATGACTTCAATGAGAGATCAGATTGTACTCCACAGTATATAGATATCTTCAGATTGGTTTTGAGACTGGTTTCACTGGGCCTTGTTCGTGACTATGGAATCTTTTGGCATATAACTGCATTTTTATTTGCCTATTCATAGTCACAAACACTTATTTGGTATATTTTTCACATGGATCTGCAGTGTATTCTTGGCAGCCATGTATACAAAGTCAGTACAAAATGTAATGAAAAATTGAGTTTGTCCAACTGGTTCTCTACCACTCCACTCCTGGGTTATTTATAATGTATTTCAGCCATCGCAAATACTCCTCTGGCCTCGCCATTGCTATCTTGCACAAAGGGCCTTTTTCCATTTCCCTATGCAGACTTGTCATCCCTTTTTGATGAATCCAGAGCTAAAAATACATATTTTAACACATATACGCGCCCTATCTACTATACAACATGCGTATACGTAGGCTACTCCACTACAACCTGCATACATCGGGATTTGTGCCAAAAAATACAAAAATGAAGTTGGGTTTCCATGTCATGACAAGAGATATCTGATCCTTGGCCTTCCATATACTAGAAATGTTCCAACTCAACCCTTCAGTTGAATTCAGAAGGCTATTAGAACAAAATTCTGAGCTATGGAAAAGAGGAGAAAGCATTCAACTTTAAGAGGAAAGTTACTCTGGAGAAATTACTTCATATTGATTCTATATCCCTTTATTCCTCAAGTTTGAACACATTGTTCATCCCCCAATCTCTTTCCCCATTATTGAGAGAATCTCATTGTCTCCATTCTATGAGCTTGCCTTTGATGGAGGATTGAAGTGATGGAGTCCTAGTTGGAAGGAATCTACTTTCTTGGTTTTGAACCGTGCCAACACGAAAGTCTGTAATGTTGTCACTTCTGCTGATCATTTATTAATAGAAATACTCCTTTCTCGTCCTATTGGTATCATGCAAATATATGATTATTATCCATGGGCATGTTTGTAATGTTTATTAATGGATTATTCTATCTAATGTGCTAACCCATTTATATTATCACTCTATACTTACTCTGCTTGTTTGTTGAGAACTTGTTTCAGGTATAAAGATTTGGGTCGAAGTGCTCAATGGTAGAACATCATCGAATGTTGGATCGAGGTAGGCCTCTTTCCTATATTGCACATTAGTTTATATAGCATATGTTGGAATTGAGTTGATCTCTGCAGTCATACCTGTCTATTGTGGTTTACCCTGACCATAGAGAGTTTTTCCCTTGTAACACCAGTAATTTTTTTTTGGCATGAGAACACCAAGCCTTCTTCCAGCCAAAAATATGTACTAAAATCGAGAAAGAGATCTAGGGAGCATGAACCCCATATTAAACACTTTCTTGACATTACATAGACACAATTGTATGAGAGATTTAGGACAATACATAGTGAACTTGACATGGGCCAAAGATCTTTACATAAATGTAAGCCTTGGTATGTTCAAATAAACACAATTTGCAAAAAATGTTATTGTAGATATCATATTGAGTATGGTTATTATTATGACACACATATATGTATTTTTCATGTATTTCATAACAAACTTTTGTAGGAATGCTCAATTATATTCCCATCATTATCATATAGAGACTTTATTCATAACATCTTGTGTATATGGATAGAGGGTTGTACATTTTATCGAAAATATTGCTTAGATGGGACATGCCCTAGGTGCAGCGAAATGAAATTACTGAGCAAGTGCATCCATGTAAGTGATGAGTATGAATTGGGGAGGAAGGAAGTTGCCTTGCAAATATTTAAATATGTCACATATGATATTTATGTAGGGTAGAAAAGAAAAGATACAATTGGTGACTTCCTACTTACGATTATGTGACTTCATGAAGGACTTCGTTGAAAATACATGACAATATGTTCATCATGTCCATGCAGATCAATGATAGGATGAGTATTTTAGAATATGTAGAGATACATTTCCCATTGGTACTGTCTTATCAGTGGTTGGTGTTTCTCATAACTACACCCTTCAACCACAAAATGAGATTCAAATCCAATATTATCACTCAGAATAGGTCAACATAATGGCCCATATCACATATAGGCATCGGCTGGATAATAACAAAGAAAACATAGTTATATTGAAGGAGTATCACTTTTACATAAGTGATGATCAGTTCCATGACTTAGACTACATACAACATAGCTTTCAGTTGTTTTAAAATCATCTTAAGGAGAAGAACATACATATGGATCAACATTAGATTTAGTTAGATTGTTGCATAGGACAATTAAAAAATGCTCGTGTATTTCAATGGTTGTGTATGTTGTACCAAAAAATCAAGGTGCCACACATTTAGAACAATTTTGAGTCTGGGAACAAGAAAGGGGAGCATGATGGATAAGGAGCATGCACAAAAAGTGTGTTACATAGGAAATAATCTAAGTTCACAACTACTTTCCTCATTCGATACATGAAATCCATTATTGAATGGTGTTTTTTAGTAATGAGAGAGGGAACAAGAGCCCGTGAATACCATTCACATAGGAAAGGACATATACATAGATATTTTTGGGACGTGGTTTATGTAGATCGATCACAATGTTATGAATGCAAAAAAATCTAGGGAACTTGTGGATTCCATTCAGTTTGAACATCGAACAATGAAATAGTTGAAATATGGATGACATAACTCTCTTTCTTCTGTGGTCCATGTAATCATAATGAATGGGATGATTGTGACTCGAAAAAATGGGTTGATATATAGGATCATGTATCACTCTCCATTTTTCAACATATAACTATAGAATTATCCAAGTTGGAGGAGAACCAATCAAATATTTCAGTAGATTATGATCATGTTTAAGATCTGGTAATGTTAGTTTTGTTGAAACCTTCTATTAAATTTTGAATAACTAGCATCAATGTTTTATGCTTTGTTTATTTAGTGGACTCATGTGTTGGAACTCTATTTTTTGTAGGGAATATATGACATTCCCTACAATGAAATTCCATGCCTTGCCTTTCCATCCATTTCCATGCATTTCCATGCCATGACATGCCATGCCTTGCATTTCCTTTCCTTACCATTCCATGCCTTTCCATGCATTTCAAGTCCATGCCATGCCATGCCATGACTTGATTTTCCATTCCCTAGACCATGCCTTGCATTTCCTTTCCTTTCCATGTCATGTCATGCCTTTCCATTCCATGTCTTACCTTTCCTTTATATTCCTTTCCATGCCATGCCTTGCCTTGCCATGCCATGCCATGCCATGAATTTCATTTCCATGCCATGCCTTGCCTTTCCATGCCCTATGTTTTCTTCACTTGACATGATATGCCATGCCATGCCTTTCTTTTCCATCCCATGTGTTTCCTTCACTTTACATGCCATGCCATGCCTTGCCTTGTCTAGCCTTACAAGGTGTTAAATTGTCAAACATATGTAATAAGAATTGAGAAAAATCCAAGTCCCAGAGATCCTCCAACAAAATATTTTCTGGGAAACATAATGATAGTGGAGGGGACCCACTAGCTGAAACCCAGTGCCTCAGATCCAATGCAACCAATGGTTTGTCCATCTAAGTCCTTGTTTGAGTTTTATCATGAGTTGCAAATCACCTCATCAAGTCATTCGGGGACATGTTGGAAATTAAGTTTGGGGGAATAAAATTCAAACCAAGCATCATAACAGAGTTACGTAAGCTCCTGAACATTTATTTGGCCAAGGCCCACATGACCACGCTACCCACAATATCCCGACATAGTGTTCTTGAAAATCAACTTCTTGTTTAGAAATTTCACTATGCCTCATTGAGAAAAACCCTAGTCCCAGAGATCCTCCAACAAATGTTTTTTTGAGAAACCAAATGATAGAAAAGGGCCCCCACTATATGAAACCTAGTGCCTTGGATCCAATGTAGCTAATGATTAATCCATCTGAGTCATGATTTGAGTTTTATCATGAGTTGCAACTCGTCTCTTCAACCCATTTAGGGACATGTTGGTAATTTGTTCTGGGGGCATAAAATCCAAATAGAGCAGCGTAATGGAGTTTCATATTCTCCTACATGTCTATTTGGCCAAGGTGCATGAGACCACACTACCCACAATCGCTCGACACAATGTTCTTGAAAATCAACCTCTTATTCAGAAATTGCACTATGCCTCATTGAGAAAAACCCTAGTCTCAGAGATCCTCCAAAAAATGATTTTTCGGGAAATGAAATGACAATGGAGGGGCCCCACTATCTGAAACCTAATTTATCATATCCAATGCAATTGATGGTTTTTCCATTTGATTCCCCATTTGATTTTTATCACGAGTTGTAACTTGCCTCAAGCCATTTAGGGATATGTTGGCAATTTGGTCTGTGGGCATAAAATACAAACCGAGCAGCATAACAAAGTTCTGCAAGCTCTCGCACGTCTATTTTTCCAAGGCCCATGAGACAATGTTACCCACACTCTCCTGACACAATGTTCTTGAAAATTGACCTCTTTTTCATAATTTGCACTATTCCTCATTGACCAAAACCATAGTCCCATAGATTTTCCAACACACATTTGTTTTGGGAAATAGAATGATATCAGAGGGGCTCCACTAGCTGAAACCTGGTGCCCCAAATCCAACGCAATTGAAGGTTGGTCCATATGAGTCCTCGTTTGATTTTTATCGTGATTTTGAACTCGCCTCCTCAATCCATTCAAGGACATGTTGGCAATTTGGTCTCGAGATATAAAATCCAAACCGAGCAGTATAACTAAGTTTCATAAGCTCTTGCACATCTTTTTGTTCGAGGTGCATGATACAATGATACCCAAAATCACTCGACACAATGTTCTTAAAATTGGCCTCATATTCAAAATTTGCACTATGACTCATTAAGAAAAACCCTAGTCTCGGAGATCCTCCAACAAACGATTTTCTGGGAAACAAAGTCATAGTAGAGGGGCCCCACTAGCTGAAAAATGGTGCCCTGGATCCAATGCAACTGACGGTTTATCCGTCCGAGTCTTCATTTAAGTTTTATCATGAGTTTGAACTCACCTTCTCAAGTCATTCAGGGACATGCCAACAATAGACATAGACCTAAACCATGATCATGACATAGACCTATACCTATACCTAAACCATGACCTAGAACTAGACCTATGCCAATACCTAAACCTACACCATTACCATGACCTAGACCATGATCTATACCATGGCAAGACAAGGCAAGACATTTCAAGGAAATGTCTAGGTATAGGTCTAGGTCTAGGTATGACAATGCAAGGCAAGAAAATGAAAGACAAGACAAGGCTAATAAAAGCTAGACATGGAAAGGCAAGGAAAAATATAGGTCTAGGTCTAGGTATACATGCTATATCTTGTTATAAGAGTTATTGAGTTGAAAGATTAGTTTTTATTTCTTTGATTTTAAATAATGCCTTGAAGTTATGTTTTTTTTTATGCAATCCAAAATAAATTATGGATCAACACTATAATGAGATGACACCATAATGATGGAAAATAAACATGTTTACTGACATCCCTTTCTATGTAAATACTATAAATTATGACAATCCACATTTCACAACCATGAAGATACATAATATATATGAATATAGAGAGCTTATGTTATGAAATTGAAATTCTCATGCAAGTATTTTTATCTAAGATAGATAGGATAACAAGTTGTAGAATTACATGCTTAATTAATCCTTTGATTGTAATTTTTAGGTATTAAACTTGTTCATTTAGTACAAGAATTATTGTTTTTAAGAAAAAAAAAGGTATGATACATGAATGTCATTATGTTTTATTAAATTAACTTGAAATTGTTTTCTCTCTAATGATGAAAATAATGATATTTTTACAAACAATTAGTTTTATGAATATTATAATGAAAGTACCTTTTATATGAATTGTGGTTAGCCAAGGCAAGGTAAGGGAATGCAAGGAAAAACAATGCAACACAAGCAAATACAAGGCATGGCATGGGAAGTCAAGGCAATGCACGTCATGGAAATTTAAGGCAAGGAAAGACATGGCATGATAAGGAAAGGTATGACATGGCATGGCATGGCAAGGAATGACAAGGCATGGTGGTGCAAACCCCCCTTCCCTCCCAAGGGTTCTGCGACCTGCTAGTCAAGGATATTAATCGCATGAGCTTAATTAGCTCTTTCGGGCCTTCAGTAGCCCCTGAAACAAATTACACATGCCCCTTTTTCTCTTTAAGCGCAGGTCTTATGGAACCTGCAACCCCCTTTCTTTAGCGCTTTTATAAACTTGAAATTTGGTCGCTAGCTCCTTCTGCTAGCCCCTCTTTGCGTGTGACCTCGAGCTATGACCTGGGGCTCAACTCTTGGGTGCTTTGCAAATTCTAGACTCTAAAAAAGACCAAATATACGATCCACTTCCCCTTGGCAACCAACAGTTGAGATCTACTTTGAGACTCCGCGCTCTAGGAGTTTTGAATGTTCCAACCTCCAATTTTCCCCGATGTACACCATAGTCAGAGTGATAGATCAGGTGCCACACATCCATCCAAATCAATGACTCAGGTTCACTTTGGGACTTTGGCGTTCGGGAGTTTCAGACGTTCCTACAACCTTTTCTCCTAGAGACTTTTCTTCCGGAGTTAAGGATCGTGTGCCACACGTCCTTCTCAATCGACGATGGGGATCCACTTTGGGCGAACCTCTTCTCCACGTTGATTTTCCTCGCTTTCAAGGTACATGATCTACTGACGCGTGTCTCCTATAGATTGAGGATGATAAATCACTTCAGATGATCAGGCTTCGGGAGTTTCAACCTCTCTACACTCGCTTTCTCCCGTAGTGCTTTCACCTGAAGTCAACGATTTGTAGACACGTGTCTCCCACAGATCAACGACTACAAATCACTTCGGCTGTTTTAGCTTCGAGAGTTTTAAACTCTCCACACTCGCTTTCTCCTAGAGTTCTTTCACCCAAAGTCAACGATCTATCAACGCGTGTCTCCCACAGATCGACGACTATAAATCACTTTGGATATTCAGGCTTCGAGAGGTTTGGCCACACCACCCTTGTTTTCTCCCAGAGTGCTTTCACCCAGAGTCTAGGGATTTCCACCATGTGTCTTCTGTCAGATTGATGACTCGTACAGACTCTGTTACTCCACATATTTCTAAAGGAACTTATGGCTAACCGCCTCGCAACTCTTCCATATCTGACGGTGTGGAACGACTCTGCTTCCTCCTGAAGGGATCTTGTCCGATAACTTGTTAAACCTTCAATTCTTCTCTCCCTTTGAATATTCCTTCACTCTATCTCTCTTGAGATTTGTTTCTCGAACCCTTTAACTCCTTAGAGTGTTTCTTTGACACTTAGTCAAATTTCAGATCTGTGCACTGCTTGCAACAAATCTTCATGCTCTTTCATGAGAAAACTCGTGCTATTCCTCCTAGTCTTTTTTGAGTCAAAGGATCTATTGACGCACTACTTACGAACGGTATGCACACTCTGCATATGAAAGTTTCACACTATCTCTTATGAGATTTGAGTCAAAATACTTTGTTAAACTCACTCCTTGCATAAGCTCAAGGAAGAGAAACAATTGAAACTTATTCAACCCTTCACAGATTCATTCATTCACAATATAACTCATGCATTCATGAAAACTAATAATAACAGAGAACAGTTACACAACAACACTTCCATGCATTTGGATCAATATCCCTTTTTTATATTCATTCAAATGCAAATGGATACAACTTATACAAGCAAATAACAACTAACTCAGAAAATACTAATATGCAACTATCAACTATTTAAGAACAATATATTTAGAAGCATCATGTTCAACAACCTCATTCATGCGCATAAGCATCTATTTATTCAATAGGACTCTTAGGGTTTCCTCCAACTACCTATCCTATCAAATTAAAAGAATTCAACTACTAAGCCTCTGTTACAATGAATTTTCTGAGATATGCAGATAGGGGCGAATGCTCCAGATCTGCATTGCAGTCAGTTTCATTTAAGGAAAATTGATCTCCTATGACCTCACAAAATCATCCAGTCTCTATTCATTAAATCTTTCTTTAACTTGTAATCCACTCCACAAACTATTTCCTCAGGATACGCTAACAATTCAAAATTTAAAACAAAAACAAGGCACGCTATGCGTTGTGGTCACTGTGTTCTCCACGTGTTCTTTATTGATGATGCTCCTGCATAATAGTCCTATGTGAAAAAATTCATGGACTCATGTCCATGAGCTCCTGCACTAACTTTCCATGCCTCTGGATATCATATTCATTTACCCAACTGTCATCCTCTATTGGGTGTCCCTTCCATTTTACCAAATATTCAAAATATGTGTTTCTCCTGGTCTTGTTACCAATCTTATGATCACTTATCTTCTCCATCTGTGGCTTTTCTGCTACAGGGATCTGCTTCTCCCACTGAATCTTCTCCTAATCTTATGATCTTTATGTGTCATCTTCCCTGTAAGGATACAGATCTGAAATGTTAAATATGGGTGATATAGCCAAATCCCCTGGCAACTCTAACTCATAGGCATTGGTACCAATATTTCTTAGGATATTGAATGGTCCAATATTCTTCAGCTTCAGCTTGTTATATGTTCCTTCTATAGTGGGAAAACCCCCCCATGGACTACACTAGGGTTATAAAGTGTTGGCAGAGCTAACCATCTAAAGTCTCCTACTTTTGACAACTTATCCTGACAAAACGCCACATTCATATATAAAGTACAAAGTATAGAGATCTGGTAGTCTTACCTTAAACTCCACATCTGATGTCGATCCCAATGCATTCGGTCACTTCTCGAATGCAAATCTCCTCCCAAGGTTGACCTGCATTCACAAAAAAAAACAAGAAACTATGAACAAGCATTCTATATATGGATTAATGGGTTAGATGTCATAACAAAATGTGAATCGAACATCATATGGTGGGACGACACAAGTACTTCTTTATATTAATCTCATAATGTCACTTACAAAATGAGATTGACGACTACTCCTCGAACCTAGTCCTGGGCTCCTCTTCACCAAGCTCCAACTGCTTCCATGTATCTTTCTTCTCTCATGCTTCTCTCTAGAGAATAGGCATAGGATTATGGATGAGAAAAAAGGGAAAGAATGGAGGATTCTGGATCAAACTCACAATGTGGATGCAAATTCTTGGGGTAAGGGGGGATTAGGAAATGGGCATAGTTTCACTGCTTTCATGCTTCTCCCTATAATGGGACCCCAACACCTTCTTTTATATGCCAAAAAGATAGTTATTCAGTTGGGTGATGGGCTATGGGTGGTCAATTGGTTAGGAAACTACCCAAAATCCCATAATCCCTTGCAACTTTTGTGGGTATACACGGGCTGTAATGGTGCAACTAGCATATGTAAGGGGGAAATAGTGATGCAACTAGCATACATACGCGTGTAGTAGTGGTGCAGGGCGCGTACATCTTCAATTTTTTTTTTTAAGAAGAGCTATTCAGTATTGGCTTGGAAAAAAATAGTAAATAAGATGGCTTGCTGTTAGGTATGCATGTCTGGTGCAAATTAGGGTTATAATATATTCCCCCTAATGTGTGAGGTCAGAAGAACATCTGATGGCCGAAATACATTACGAATCTTTACCAACATATGAAGTGAGTGAGCCCGGGACCAGAGTTCGAGAGGTGCCATCTGCAAAATAACAATTGTCTCACCGAGGCGGGCATACCCATTCTTAGGGTGAAATAAATCATGGATGCCAATCAAATACACTGCAGATACATGTCGTATAACTATATAAAGTGTAGCCGCGATGAATACACAGCGGAACTACATCTCAAAATCAAATCTATACTTGTATAGTATCCATCTTCAAGAAGCTAATGACGCATGATGGCTGGAGATGAGGCCTTCAGAGCTCGAGAAACAACTTCAAGATCTTCAAAACTTAGGTAGGAGTGTAATGTGAGTGTACAAATTCACTACCCAAAGGTCTTCGATGACTTGTCGGGGAACATATAAGAGGATCTAAGTGATCAGGCAGAGAACTTCATTGATTTCGAACAAAGACTTTGATTAGACTTTTAGGATGGTCGGGCATCAGTACAAGAGATAAACTGCAGAAGGGCGGACTCAAGTTGGGTAAAACTTCCCTTGGACAATATCACGATGAATAATGAGACTCAGAAAACATGACATTGACATATGTTCACAATGAAGGAGGCAACGCAAACTCTCCATATGTTTGGAAGAATAAACAAACAGAGGAGGAAACAACTCTATGTTATGAGAACAACTTCCTAAGGTCATATTAAATCCCAAAGATTGACAAACAAATGAAAGGATATGCTTTGTCCAAGGGTGACTCATTGTGCTACCAATAAAAAGAAAATACTTTTCCCATCCTCTTTTTGGGGTATATTTGATTTTTTTTTTGTCTTTTTCAATATTTTGAAAGCTTGAAAATAAAATAAAAGAATGTTACATTACAAAGAGGAACAAGTGTCACAAACATACTAGTTCCAAGTGTGAGGAACATACTGATGCTCAGAGCAAGGAAATACCTGTAGGAAAAGGACACTCTAGAAAATTCCTCCGTGGGTCAAGGTGTCAATATGCAGAGGCAAAGTGCTACAAGGATTGCATATAAGGCATGTTTCAAAGGTTCAGTTGAGAGCAACATGGAGCCGGCATTAGTCCAAATACGTAGGAATGCAAATGTGATTAACAAGACATAATGATAACACCCTTCAATGTAATTTTAAATGTTCCCAGAGAAGGTAAGCTCGATGGTTTTTCATTTTTAGAGAGTCTGAAAAAGCACAAAAGAAGACTCCATTGGGGTACCTTTTTTGAAGATAGTCTAGTTGGCTAGAAAAAGGGATAAATTAGCACCGAAAAGACGTCTATTCAAAACCATTTTAATGAGTGTGATAAAGTCAATATCACTCGACAATATTTTCAATTTTAAGGAGTCTGAAAATATCTTAACTATGGACTCACTGCCTTTTTCTAGATTTAGTCTCCTTAACCCGAAAAAGGTGAAATTTAATGAGGAGAAATTTCCCGGTGAGACGAATCTCTCGAGGTGTACCTTTTTCCTCCTTAATCTAGAGGCCAGAAACAGGGGTAAAATCATGCCAGTAGATGTTTTTTTGAACCAATTAACGAGTGTGAAAGAACAAGGTCACTCGACGATCTTTTCAATTTTAATGAGTTTGAAAAGAGCTTAACTATGGACTCCGTAATGGATGTTCTTATGGACCGGTTTAACGAGTGTGAAGAAACAAGATCACTTGATGATATTTTCCCTTTTAGGGAGTCTAAAAATAGCTTAACTATGGACTCATTGCGGGTTCCTTTTTCGTACATTTAGTCCCTTAGGCCCGAAAAAGGGTTAAACTTCTACCTGAGAATACTCTTCTAGTAAATTGAAGTTCCTAAAGTATACCTTTATTCGTACAATTGACCATCCAGACCGAAAAATGGATAAACTACCACCGGATAGACGTGCCTTCAAATTTTAGTTTAGCGAGCGTGAAGGGAAACAAGATCGCTCGACAATCTTTTCATGTTTAGAGGGTCTGAAAAGGGCTTAAAAGAAAACCTGTTTTTTTTGGGGGGGGAGTCTCGAGGGTGAGGCCAAGAGTGATAATCAGACATGTGAAGGCTCAAAATCGTAATCAGTACAAGAATAAAAGGACTCTCGAGCCTATAGTCATTAGCGACGACATGGACACCACAATGCAACCAGGATCTACCTAGGGCATCCATGTGTGGGTAGGCTCTACCACTAAATTACGACACTTCTAGAGAAACAATGATTGTTCTATGTTGCAATTCGCTGGGGTTGATCCTATGGTAAAGACAAAAAGACAACGAGGTGCAACAAGTGGAGCTGGAATCCTAACTTAAATGCACAAAGTTGGAAAAAATGACTTTTCACCAAAAAACCATAAAAGTGACCTAACTCCCAAAAAGTTCACTGAACCAAAAGTAAAGTGTATCATAGCATCCAATGAGAAACTCAAGAACCATGTTACATGATTTTCAAGCCAGAAAAAAATGACAATGGGGGTCAAAAAATGACAAAAAGGGCCAAAACAGTCTATAAATAGAAGTTGGTAGCTCATTATTACCATTGCAAATTGAGAATTGACCAAAAAGCCAAAAAAACCCCTTTGTGAAACAAGTTGATTCTGGGAGCTTTAGTGGACGAAAGAAACTTCTGCTTGGACCAAGTAAGTATAATCTAGTCCCTCTTGCATTTCCAATTTTCCTTTTTTCATTTCTTTTTGTTTTTTGGAGGGGCACACACCTTTAAAAAGTTCGGCCCTGCATGTACATGAGCTGTCCAAGCACAACTCGCGTATGCACGCAGGTAGTGAAAATTCTTCCCACGTACATACACGATTGTCCCCAATACAACCCATGTACATCCTCAAACATATAAAAAATTAAAAAATGCATCATTTGACTCTCCTTTGAACTTGTCATTTCGAAGGATGTATGTCCATTGGAGAGAGAGAGAGAATGAGGACCATTTTGGTTGAATGGTCGAGGAAGGCCCTGCTGTTGTCACCACATTAAAACAATGCAGGTTGTGGAAATTCTTTCGGTGTCCACTCATGCGGGATCAACCCAGGCTGCTGAATGCCTTGGTAGATTACTAGCACCTAGATGTAGAGGATTTTATGCTCGAGAGACAGTCATTGACTCCAACGATTGAAGATACTTATTTTTTGACTGGCCTCTCGAGGAGAGGGGAACCAATCAACCTTCATTGTTTTCCCTTTGGGCCTCACAACTTTCTGAGTTGTTTGAACAACATTGTGAGGTGTGAATAGATCAAGTGGATTCCTAGGTACCGATACACAAAATCTTCAACCTATCACTAAAAGTGATAGTTTTACTTATTGGGCAGATCACTTGATCTGTGGCTTTACATCAGGCCTCCCGAGTGCATATGAATTGTGCAATACAATGCTTAAATGCATGAGTGTTCGATTGGAGTACAACCATGCTAGAGTTCATGAAGAGACAACTCATAGAGTGTCGTGGGCAGAACAACAAGAAATTCGAGTTTGGGACTGTTCTTTGCTCTTTCTTCTTCGAGAGGGTACCTAGTCTTAGTCCCCGAGAGACTATACGGGGGCACGTGGCTTCCTTCCCAATAGTGTGAAGGTGGAAATAATTGTTTCCACGATAGAGGGGAGGGAGGACCATCAAGGCCTTCAATGATACATTTTTTGATTGGTGGTCTCGACAGATTCTGGCAATAGAGGACTACCTCTATGTCGGGATCAAATTCTCCAAAGATCCTGACATGCCCGTACCTTCTAGAGCGGAGCAAGGATAATTAGGTATGTTTTTCTTTTTAATTATTCTTTTTAATTTTTATTTCTTTTATATATATCATTTTTTATGTGTACCAGAGCACCTGACAACTATGTATCTATTATGTACAGATGTGGGACCAGTGTGTCCAGCTGATTTTACGAGGAGCAGGCACCATCCACCACCAGAGGCAACAACAAAAACCTCCAAACCAACAACAACAATGGGTGTACCTCAAGCCGGAGAGGCTTAGAGAGTTTTGAGACAAGTGGAGCGAAACCTATCCGCACTCACACGTACTGTGCCTATGGATGAGATCGAGGATCTCCCACCATCTATGTAGCCTCATGTTGTTGGCGTGCCATGGACCTAGGTCCAACTATTTCGGCATTTATAAAACACTGTAGTCCACTATGGAACGACCAACCGACCTCGTTCTTAGCTTAGGGTGACCATTTTTGTGTCGGGGGCAATCTTTGTATATTTTTGAGGGCATAAGCCCCGTTATATAT
>JASDQU010880681.1:0-14002 GCA_032191745.1 Picea mariana
CTTTTGAAATCCAAACAGATGCAAGCAATTATGCAATGGGAGTAGTTTTGCTACAGCATGGTAAGCCCATTTGTTTTCATTCTGAAACTTTTAATGGTGTCGTGATTAACTATCCTACTTATGATAAGGAGTTGTATGCATTGGTACAAAGTGTGAAAAAATGGAAACATTATTTTTTGGGGAAAGAAACCATTGTTCACACCGATCATCAACCACTGCAATACTTACAATCACAAACAAAGTTACAACAAGTTAGGCACTTCAGATGGATGGGTTTCCTACAACAGTTCCACTTGGTCATCAGGTATAAGAAGGGCATTTATAACAAAGTTGTTGATATGCTTTCAAGGCCTATTATTAGTGCTTCAGTTATTTTTAAGCATAGTCCTATCATGCATGAAAGTTATGTTGAGCAATATGCTTTGGATACTAATTTTAAGGAAGTATATGAAACTTTGTGTCATTCTAACCATGTTGAGGAATTGGATTATCATGTGCATGATAATCTTTTGTATCATCTTGGCAAGCTATGTATTCCACAGGGGGAAAGAATCAACATTATAAGAGAAGCCCATTCTTCTCTTATTGCTGGTCATTTTGGTGTAGGCAAGACAGTGGCTAATTTGCAAAGATACTGCTACTGGCCTAAAATGAATGAAGGTGTTTCAAGATATGTTCGAGGATGTTCGTTATGTGCCACAAGTAAACCTAGAAATCGAAAGTTGGGTTTGTATACTCCACTTCCGGTTCCTTCTCGTCCTTGGGAAAGTATTTCTATGGAATTTGTAAGAGGTCTACCTATGTCTAGACGAAATAATGATTATCTTTATGTTATGGTTGATCGATTTAGCAAAATGTGTGTTTTGATGCCTTGTACAAAGCAGGTTACAGCTGAACAAACGGCACAAATGTTCTTTCAAAATGTTTGGGTGCATTTTGGATTGCCTAAATCCATTATTTCTGATCGGGATTCTCGATTTGTGGGAAGTTTTTGGTCAAGTTTATGGGCACTCATGGACACCAAACTGAAAAAGAGCACAGCTTTTCATCCACAAATAGATGGTCAGACAGAAGTGGTAAATAGAATAGTGGTGCATCTTCTTCGTGCTTATTGTAGCAAGCATCCTAAACTTTGGGATGAGCATTTACACTACATTCAACATGCTTACAATCGAGCTAAGAACTCTTCAACTCAAACGTCGCCATTTGATGCATGTTTTGGCTATTTGCCCAAATCTCCTTTAGATTTTATCTTTGGGAAGGATATTGCTATCGATGGTCAATATGACATTGATAGGGCAGAAAAGTTCATTGAACAAATTCAGTCGATACATCAAATGGTGCAAGAGAAGTTGGAAAAGAGTCAAGCCAAGTACAAGACGAGACATGACAAGCATCATGTTGATCACAGTTTCCAAGTTGGAGATGAAGTTTGGCTTTACATCAGTAAGGAGAGGCTTAAAGGAGAAGGTAAAAAATTGAAACCAATTCGATATGGTCCTTTCAAGATTATTGACAAGATTGGTAACAATGCCTTTCGTTTAGATTTGTCTCCTTATATGCAAATGTATGCAGTTGTTAATGTTGAGAATTTGAAATTATATGAGCCTCCTTTGATTGATGATCAAGGAGAGCATGTTCAGATTCCTTCTATAGATGGATTTTCCCCAGAATATCTTACAGAACTTCATGAAGACACAATCCTTGATAGGAGAATGCGAACTTCAAAACAAGGAAATGTGGAGTATCTTCGAGTTGGTCTTAAAGGTACAAATCCAAGCAAAGCCAAGTGGATTGAGGTTGGAAAGGTGAGGGAAATATACCCTCATCTTCAAACAGACTAAAAATAGTCTTTTGGAGGTCCAAAATCTTTCCAATGGGGAGGTGTGATCCAGGGGATCAAATTTTGCTCAAAAATTCAAAGTTCTCAGAATCACTTCAAATTGAATGAGAGCATAGGCCTCATTGTTACGAACCCAATGCAACTCGTTTGGGTTCAAACAGACGTTGGGAGCGAGAGATATCGCGTTCTGTTCAAAATGACAAACAGGCAAAAAAAGGGATGCTGACTGTACAGTCCGTATAGCTGCTGACGTGGCAGTCCGTACGACACGTGGCAGGGCTGAGTGGCAGACAATTGGCAGATGTGGAAAAATGACATTGTGACATGTGGCAGTATTTGGTTGGTTGTTCGATGCCACGTGGCCCAGTCATGGGCTGCCACGTGGCACCTTGTTATTGGTTGTTGTATAAAACTTTATTGGAGTCCACTGGGTTCGAACCCGTGACCTCCACCCATGAGCGCAACCTTTGCAAAGTTTGCATTGCTAACGCGCCACACCGTATGCCTTGATATATGTGTGGTTTCAAATATTTTTAAGTTTGAATTGTTTATGTATTGGCGTGGGGGTCCGGGCTGGGGCTTAGCCCCAGCCCCCGGACGCATACATTGTTATAATATGACCATGTGTTATGCCATATGCGCACGCGTGATTTGGTTTGTGATTTGGTTTGAATTCGGTTCAACGGTTATACAAACGACCCACCACTTGTTGTTTAACCATTGGCTTGTGGAAACGGGGGCCTATGTTTGCACTTGCGCGCTGTCATATGGGTCATACGACCGTAGCCCTGGCGGTTAGGGGCTAGGTGCGCCCGTAACCGTCCTACAGTTTGCACGGTTTGTGCGGTTGAGTCCGGTGCTAAGTTTTTACACTTAAATATGCGTGTGGGCTAGGTTGAGCCAACAAGGGTGTGTTTTGTAGATGCAGAGACAACAAGTTTGAAGGGGGACTTCCAGGAAGCCTATCTTCTTCAATTTTTGGCCAAATGAGGTGCCGAAAAAGCCCAGCTAGGGGTTTTTGGACATTCTGAATCTATTGGAGCAGTCTATTTGGTATTTTGAGCATTGTAAAGCACATTTTTTAGAACTTTGAGCAAATAATACAAATGATCCATTGGAAGCTGGACCATGAGATGTAGCCCAAGAGAGGGGTGAACTCCTTTATCATTTGTTGTGTTATGTGTTTTATGTTCACTGTTATTGATGTTGTTTATATGCATCTTGAATGAGTAAATCCTATTATAGTTGTGTTTCAAAGTTGATCCATTTGCATTTTAACACATAAATTTTACTTGCAAATAATTTCAAGAATACAAGTCTTCTTCAATTTTAGATCAATGATTGGCACATGTTTTATGGAGGACTTGGCATACATGTATGGGACTCATCATTTGTTTTGGTATTGGTGCATAGTAGTACACTCATATATGGTATTACTTTTTTTTCACAACATTGGTATTTGTTTGATACATGATTGTGGTACTTGGTTCATGATGGAGACATATCATGAGTGATATGATACATTGTTTGGCATGTTGGTAGATGCACATGGTTGGCATATTGGTGGATGCACATGATTGGCATAATTGGTAGATGCACATGGTTGGCATATTGGTGGATGCACATGGTTGGCATATTGGTGGATGCACATGTTGGCATATTGGTAGATGCACATGTTGGCATATGGTGGATACATTTCATGGATGATATCTCTTGGCACATTGTTGATGTACATGGTTGATGTACATGGGTGTTGTGCATGGTGGGCACATTTTGGCACATGATGCACTTGGTGGATATATTGTTCATGATTCTCTATTTCATTGTTGACATATATTTTGTTTCATGATGAATGGTATAGCACAAGTTTGATGCATGAACAGGTCCAAGGATCGTCATATGGTAGCATATTGTTCATCTTGCAGAGAAGATAAGGGGAGACATACCCTTAGGGGGATTCATTCTTCTTCCCATGTTTATAGGAGGAGATATTTATCAGATGCATACCTAGAAAAGAGATCTATATTTGAAGAAAGAGCACAGAGGCATAATTCCAGGGGGAGCGATGGTCACAGGGGGAGTATGTTTGATGTATTTTCAGCATTACATCAAATTTATATCCCTTGTTCAAAAGGGGAGAGATTATTCAGTGGCAACAAGACAGGGGGAGCAGCCCCAAGAGGAGAATGGCCCTTTGCCATTGATGTCAAAGGGGGAGAGATAATCACATTGATGTGATTGATGTCTATTGATGGGAGAGATTGATGTGGAGAGATAGTCACATTGACTATTGATGAAGAGTATGCCTTGTCTACATGTTGACATCAATAATTGGTAATTGGAGTTGACATCAATGTTGGTATTTCCATCAATGCCAAAGGGGAATATTGTTGGATCATGTTGTCATTGATGCCAATGGTTTGATTATTGGGGAGATTGTTGGATCATATGTCATTTATGTAAATGGTTTGGTTTGATTAATGTCAAGTAATTGATTAATTGGTGATTGATGGATCATTGATATGATGCCCTTGATGAGAATGATAGATGTCCAAGTGGAAATCAATTGATAAAGATGGATCATTGATATGATGCATTGATGAAGATGGATCAATGAGTTGTCATTGATACATGTTGCATAGTTTATATATATGATGCAGTGGTGAATTGATGCAAAGATGAATCATTATTGTCTTATCATGGTTGATAAGGTGCACAAATAGATGAACTCCAAAGTGGTCCCCTTATGGTGAAAGCCCTCACGGGAATATGCTTTACGGATTGAGTTATCCTAGAATAATGGTTGGAGGACCCATGCTTGCATGTGGATTAATGAGATGAATATCAATGAAGTTTTTGGTGAAACTATCCTAGATGGATAGTGCTTGACATGCCATTTCCGGTGGTATGTGGAATGTCACATAAATCCTCATGGTTTGAGAGTTATGGCTCTACAAAGTTGAATGACCCCCATATGATGGCTTGAAGCCCCAAAAGGTCAAATAAGTCAAAGTGATTGAAAAGAAGAAATCATTATTTAAATGATAAAGTAAAGTGACAAAATCAAGAAAGATTATTTAAATGATAAAATGAAGTGACAAAATCAAGAAGGAATATTTAAATGATAAAGTATTGGAGAACTTTCTATTCATGGAAAGTAGTTAACCCTAAAATAAGGAAAATAGGTTAAGTGACCTAAAAATGGGTTAAGTAACCAAAAAATTGGGTTATGTGACCTAGGAGATGAAAGTATAAATAAGAAGCTAGGATCTCTTGTAAAATGTACATTTAGGTGAGAATCCTTTTTGTGGATCAATGGAGAGTTTCTTGGTAATATATTTTGGAGTATTGATGGAGAGCTTCTTGTGAGAGCATCTTATTGGTATGGATCTCTTGAGCATGATTGAATATCTATTCTGAGGAAGAGAACGAGAGGAGGATCTCATGGACGCATCAAAGTTTCGACAATGTCGGAGATCTTGACAGAAAAATTCTCGGATTCACAAAAAACCCTATTTTTTGATGCCCACGCGGGTTGTCTGTGTATAGGGTGCATGTACATGCAGGTTGTCTATGTAGAGGGTGAGTGTACATGCGGGCTAAGTGTGTACAGAGAGAATGGAGTGGATAAAACCATGGAGATTTTTGTTTGAACTGGTGCCAAGCTCTTGGATGATGAGGCAGGTTCCAGATCTGCATTCTATGGCCTCAGATCTATCACTGAGACACTGGTATGGTTACATTATTATCTTAATGGATACTATTGTTTGATATGTTGTGAATTCTTAGGGCATTCTTGGTATGGTTTCTATGATGTAGTTCAGTTTGGTTGATTTGGTTGATGGAGTGAGCAGCACTCTTGTGATTCAGTAGTGACATGATTGCTATGGTATACTAGTTGTTTATACATGATTGAGATAGCATTCATATTGATTTGTTGAGGAGCATGAGAAATCTATTGGAGAACTTGGATGTGTTGTGACTGGCTGTGGGTCAGTTTGGACAGTGGAAGACAGAAGAGAAAGTGATTGTAGGTTGCATAGGATCTGAGCATGTGAAGAAAAGAAAAACCCTAGTTGCTTAGAAGCATACGCTTGTTGCATCATACACTGGCTGCGTTTACACGTGGGCTGTAGTGAGCCAGGGCACGTGCACACGCGGGCTACACTACTGATAGGTCGCTTACCAGTTGAAAAATTGATATCTGTTGAGGATTGTTGCCTCATCTCAGTTGGTGCTGAGAATGTAAGTTGAGTCTTTCATATAGAGATGGTGCTCTTGTAGAGTTGTACTCTATTCAGTTGTTGCTGATAAACCCCAAGGATTGTAGTCCGTAATAAAAAGAAAATTGTACATACATCTTGTGTTCTTTGTGTTCATTGTGATGATGACTTGTTGATGATATATTGTTGATATATGTTGTTGATATGTGCTCACATCTAACTGGTTATAAATGATAGCAATGGGCAATGAATAAATGTTGAATGTTAATTGATGAGTTTTTGTGCAAGAGGGAAGTTTTGGGAAAAAGAGCCCCACACTCATTCACCCCTCCTCTAAGTGTGGTAGGTGTGTCCAACAAAACTCATGAAAAATTTCCCCGACGTTTTTGCATGGAGCTATGACGATTTGAAGGTGTATGACACTGAAGTAATCCAGCATGTCATCCCTCTCAAAGAAGATCGGAAATCGTTCAAACAGAAACTACGATCGATAAATCCCCTGCTATTGTCACTGATCAAGAAGGAGGTAAAGAAAATGTTTGAAGCTAAGATTATGGTTTCTTTAAGATTCTCGAAATGGGTAGCTAATTTGGTACCTGTAAGAAATAAGAACGGTGAGATAAGACTGTGTGTGGATTTCCTAAACTTGAACAAAGTGTCCCTCAAGGACCACTACCCTCTCCCTAAAATGGACTATATCCTGCAAAAGGTGGTGGGGTCCCAGAAGATGTCTATGCTGGATGATTTTTCAGTGTATAATCAGATCATGGTCCATGGAGATGACAGAAAAAAAATAGCTTTCACAACTCCATGGGGAACGTTCATGTACGCCAATATGCCCTTCCGCCTAATGAACATTGGAGATACTTTCCAAACGAAAATGGATATCATTTTTGTCGACAAAAAGGACAAGTTCATTGTGATCTATCTGGACGACATCACGGTATACTCTGCCTCTGATGAACAACACCTCGAGCATCTGAAGAAAGTTTTCCAGAAGTGTAGGAAGTTTGGCATATCGCTAAATCCAAAGAAATCACATTTCAGGGTAGAATAAGGGAAGTTGTTGGGACATATTATCTTGAAGGAAGGCATTAAAATATACCCCAAAAAAATTGAAGGAATCTTGAAAATCGGCACTCCGCGCAGTAAAAAAGAAGTGCAATCCTTCCTAGGAAAAGTAAACTTCTTGAGGAGACTCATCTTGAACCTGGCAGAGATCATAAAGCATATAACCTACATGCTCAGGAAGGGAAATGAGATCAAGTGGAACCCGGAGGCCAAGAAATATTTCAAATATATCAAAGTGGTGCTGACTAGAGCCCATGCGCTAGCCAGTTCATACTTCACGAAGGATTTCATCATGTTTTCATTCGCCTCAGAGCACACTATTGTCAACATGTTGTTGGAGAAAGACTAGAAAAACTTCGAGAAACATATAGCCTGTTTCAGCATGACGTTGAGGGATGCTCCACTAAGGTATGACATTATGGAAAAACAATCATATGCCTTAGTTAAATCCTCGAAGGATTTCAGGACATACATATTGCACTCCCACGTTATCGCTTATGTGCCCAGCAATTCAATTAAGGATATCCTGACTCAGCCCGACCCTGAAGGGAGGAGAGGAAAATGGATAGTGGTCATGCTGGAATATGACCTGGAGATCAAGCCGACAAAAATAATTAAGGGTCAGGGCCTCGCGAAGCTAATGGCACAGTCAGAATGCGACGTTGTGGGAATAAATTTCATCGCCAATCTGTCAAAGAGCCCTCAAGAAGAAATGACTGCGCAGGTGTCCCAAGAGTTCGTCGATTCACCGTGGTATGTAGATATCATCTATGTGTTGAACAATCTCCAGGCCCCTCCAAACGTAAGTAAGACTAAGGCCAAATTTCTCAAGCTTAAAGAAGTGAAGTTCTGCATCCTGGACAACTCACTCTACTAGAAAGATCCTGGGGGGATGTTGTTGATCTTCTTGCTAGAGAATGATGCGAAGCGAGCCACAGAAGAATTTCACAAGGGAGACTGCGGGGGACACCATTAGTGGAAAACCACCATGCACAAAATCCTCAGGGTGGGTTACTATTGGCCTACCATCTTCGCATACGTGTACAAAGAAGTCTCCAGCTGCCACGAATGTCATATTTTCGATGGGAGAAGAAAGTTGCAGCCCCTGCCACTAAAGACGATTTCAGTTGAGGCACCTTTCATGCAATGGGGCTTGGATTTCATAGGGAAAATAAATCCGCCATCCTCAATGCAGCACAAATGGATACTCACAACCACTGACTACTTCACGAAATGGATAGAAGTGATCCCCACAAAACACGCTACCGACACAGTCATCATCCAATTCCTGGAGACAAACATCTTATCGAGGTTCGGGTGTCCCGTCAAGATCATAACAGATCATGCGATTGCATTCAATTCTAACAAGATGGAAAAATGTTGACAGGATTACAATATAAACCTAGGGCATTCTATGACATACTACCCACAAGGAAATGGGTTAGCAGAATCCTCAAATAAAAGCCTAACCAGGATCATCAAAAGGCTACTGTAGGATAATAAGAAAGCTTGGCATAAAAATATTATCTACGTGTTGTGGGAAGATCGAGTTACCACAAAGAAGTCCATTTCAACGTCGCCTTTCCAGATTGTATATGGCACAGACGCAATTTTCCCTACCACACTGGGATTTCCTGTCATAAAACTGTTGCAAGATCAGGAGGCCGAGCCAAATGACTCATAGAGAAGAATAAACCAGTTGGTTCACACATAGAAGATGAAGGAACAAGTGTACAATCGATCACGGATCCACTAGGAAAAGATGAAGAAAGCCTTTGACAAGCATTACAAGCCAGAGGATTTTCGGTTGGGTGATCTAGTGTTGATATGGGATGCGATAAATAAGGATGAAGGAAAGCATGAAAATTTCGATAACCTGTGGACAGGTCCATTCAGAATCGGTGCACATCACGGAAATAATGATTATTTTCTAGAAGAACTGAATGGGGAGTGCGTTGGTTGGGGGCCTGTAAACGGCAGTTTCCTCAAACATTATCTGATGAAATAAAAAAAAATTAAGTCAATTGTCATTGTAAATAGTCATTTTTATTTCTGTTTCAAGTCAGTAGGTCAGCAGAAAATTGAAGCCAGAAGTGAAGGCCCTGAGTTTTATGCTGAATCTTTTAGAAACTGCAACGATAGGTCTAAGTTGCGTCCTGTTTTTCATGTTGTAATTTCAAAGAGTCGAAATAAGGCCCAATGGTCAGGCACCTAGTCTACTATTATTTTCTACCTCACAGGGAGGATAGCATCTCGATTGGAGCTAGTTGCTAGTGCCGCCATTTTTATTTCACTCAGAGTCGGTTTTCAGTCGGGCTATGGCCCATGTGTCCAAACATGTGAAGTCAGGTATGTAACAGTGGAGGGATCGAAGTCAGTAAGTGGTCGGTTGGCCCTTGGGAGCGGGAAGGGATGTCAGAGTCGAAACATACTTGAATGGTATGGGTATGTGTTCCCAGAAAGTCGGGTCCTGTCAAAGTTAGTCTCTACGTGCCCCAGGTCGAGTCAAGTAGTTAATGGAAGTTGCGTCAGAAAGTGAAGGAACTATTATCATCTCATTAGGAAGCCTGAGGGAATGAAAAATCATGGTGTTCATATCATGTATCCCATGCGGCCCTTGTTGTTTGTACCTTACATGTGGGGATGTTCCATGGAAACTCTACAATTCAATTTGAAACATCCAGTCGCCATGAATTCACTGTTCCTTGGCACGATTCCTCCTTCCACCCAATCTATTATAAATCCCATGGCTCGTGCACCCATGTTACTCATGAAAGTAGATTCAAGATTTGTCTATAAGTTTTCTCATAGACCCAGGTCAATCGAATTCTCCATCTTGGGCATTCATCGGAGCTACCGCACACAGGATAAACAGTGGTTGCACCATGGAGACCTATCAAAGCATAAAGAAGGGTGTTCGAAGTGGCATAATTGTCAGAACTGAACCCCAAACTTATTGGGATTCATTCTCACTCACAACAGGCATCCCCAAGGATAAAAGAGGGACTTTTCCTTTACCCATGAGAACGGCGACATCACACCGCACAGAACTTGGAGTAGAAGGAACTACGCAGGAAGGAAGGACAGTGGAAGCCCTGTCTCCCCAACAGCGGATACCTCAGAGAAGGGGAAAACCAAGGAAGAACAAGGAAGTTGGGGGAACTCAAATCTCAAATGAGCCACGCGCACAACCAATCGTTGAACAACTACTTATGTGTGTCATCCGCCTGGAGCCTTTGGAAGGTACCAGCCGAGAAAGTGGGAGCAAAACAAGGAGGATGGATGTCACAGGTGCCAATATTCAAGAGACATCTCAGTAGCTGAAGCAAGCAAAGATAGACATTTCCAAATTGTACCAAGAGAACAGAGAGTTGAGACAACAATTGGAGACAAAGACCATGAAAGCATCAGCAGCACAAGGTTGTGAAGGGAACGTGATGTGGCTAAAAAGGAATCTTAGGGAGGCACAAAATACGATTGTACAGTTGTGCGAAGCTCAGCGGCTGGTGGAAGAAAGGTATTCCAAACACTCAAGGGAATGTGAAGTGGCCAAAGAGATAGCCCACGCAACTCTCACCACCAAGCAGAAGAAACAAGATTATCCAAGTTCATTCCTGTATTCGCAAACAGATGGAAAATATTGATAATTTTGAAGGAGACCCTCGCCTAAGACATTTTCCATTTTAACAACAGACACAACTGTCTACAGCCACTTTCCGCATGCACTTCCCCCGGAAAATGAGCGTGTAGCAGAAAAACAAATCTGTTACAGAAGACAGCGGGACTCTGACAGACACCTGCCCACCCGGATACTTGACCGATGATCGAATCCTCGTGGCAGATTGCAATGATCATGATGTAGCCAGATGTGCCTTTTATTTATTTTTGGGAAACTTCATGTGAAGAGTTTTGTAACGTAGAACAGTCAGTTCCTGAGTCTGTAGAGATAGCAGTTAGAAAGGTAGGGTAGCCCAAGCGGCACCCTCGTTTATATATTTGATCTTTTCGATGTAAGCTAGGTTGGTTGGAAAAATTGGTATAGACAGTAGCTATTGCATGTAATTTGAGTTCGACCGAAACTTAATGCAAAAGTCCTGTAATTTTGATGAAAAGATTCTAATTGTAGCACTTGGATGTATTGTTTTCCCTTTCTTATGTATGTGCTTCCTGTTATCTTTATTCATATATTTTTTTGTCTAATTTAGAACAAATTTTTGAACCTGTGGATTCATTGTGTAGCGCCCCTTGTTCGCGCCATTTAGACAAAACATTTTTCTTCTAAAAGTCAACTCTGAATTCACCCATCACGGTGCTTCGAGTTACTTCCTGTAATTTCTCTCCGCCACACATTACTATTTTACACTGAAGATTGTTGCTCGCTTAGCCTTTATCCTCTCAAAGTTCAGTCACCGAGTCATTTGTTTCTATTGTTTCCTCGAATCGACTCCATAGCCCAAAGTCTTATTTTATTGTGCCAATATAACCAGAACCCATCATATCAAAGGTGCTAAATCTAGCCACTACTTCATATCCATATCCTGTGTGGAGACAAATTCTCCCGAGAGAGCCCTCTCCAGATCCAAAAGGTTATTTTCGGGACTCAAAGTTGGTTGAAAAAGTTACCTTCATCGTATGTTTATCAGCTGAACAGATTTATGGAGTGCTAACATGTCCCATGCCTGGATCGATGGACAGGAATTGCACGAAGTTGGCTTTGTCTTTTCTACATGTGACTGAGAGATGTGACCTTGGCTTAACCTTTGGGCGCTTATCTCAGTTTACAATATCGACAGTCGTGTTTTAATGGACCGTGAAGATCAATGGCCAAGAGAGATTGCGGGGGGTGAAGTTGTGCTGGGTTTAATTTTGAAGGGTTTTCCTGCAATTTAAATGGCAGTTTTATCTCGGGGGTACGTGGAATCACCAGGTGAATTGCGGGGCGAAAGGCGGGTTACCTCAAAACCACTTCCTCGCGCCCCCGAAAAATAGACCGTTAGAATCCCGACTCAACACCTCTCCTCCACCCACTCCATATTTCACCCTCCATACTGTCACACCCTCCACGCTCCCTATATCATCCACCTCACCACCTACATTCTCGCATCCACTCATCCCACCTCCTTACTGGATACTTGTCCTAACATCATCTTGTTTGTGAACAGTTACTCTTCCCCGTAACTTTTATCCATCCCATAATGAGCCAGCACTGAGCTACCTGTCTAGTTACCACCCCCATATCTTCAACTGCAATTCTCTATCCTAGTAAACGCATCTGAAGGGACAGATGGCAACGGAATCATATGGCAAAGACAGTAATCCAATGATTGTGGTGACCTTAATGGACATGTGTACCCAGTTCAAAGAAAAAAGGAAAATGAATGCATCTGCAAGAAAATGAAGAGACATATGAAGCGCGAGCAAATCAAATCAAAACTCAACAATATCTACATGTTGTTATTTCATTCAGATGGCATTCTATTGTAGGAAGTCCAACGATTTCCAGTTGAGACAATTTTTGAATAAATAGATAGATTTTAGATCTATTCAGGGTGGCTTCGAGCCCAATGTTGGGGTTGCTTCTTGCTGAATGTAAAAGATAAACTCTTTTTTAGTATTAATACAAGTGCAGACAGAGATTCTAAGTTTCGTTCAATTTGAGTTATGTGTTCCCTCTGTGTTTCCATTTCTTTGAATTTCTTTATGTAATTCTTGAAGAGTGATTGATTGCAATTTAGTACTACATCTACTCTAATCATATTATACTGGGAGTTCATTCAGTAAACATATTTTCCTCTTTTATTACTATGAGTAAAACAAGACATGTGATATGTGTGAATTATTGTATTTTTATATCTTGTTCAAGGGTGCATCTTCTACTTTTCTTCTACTGCGAACAAGTTGAGACTTATCTGTAATTGATACCTAACTTTGTTTAACAATTTTGTAAATATTTCTACATCATTTGACATTATAATTGTGACTCGGATAACAAGATACAACCTTTGTACTACATTATTATTAATTTCATTTAAATATTATTTCTCAGAAAACTGAAGGTAGAAAAAATAACTCATAAAAACATTTCATTTAAAATCTTTGATGCCTGACATTATTCTTTGAGCCTTAGAATAAATCTCAGGAACAACAGACGAGAAAAGATTATTTCTATTAAAATAATCAATAGAAGTATGTACGTGACAAATTGTTTTAACGACACATATCGGAACCGAGAAACTAATTCCCTCCAATTGGGTGTCCACCACTTCAATCCTCCACCAAATGCAAGCTCATATAAAGGATATAATGAGGTTCTCCATCACAAAGAAGGGGTTGAACAATGAGTTCAAACTTTCAAGGATAAAGGGATGCACACTCAATGTGAAGTGAAATTTCTCCAAAGTATCTTTGCTCTCAAAAGTTGAATTCTCCCATGTTCAAGGCTTGGATATGGATCAATTTATAGCCTTCAAATGGAACTGAAGGGTCGATTCGGATCGTTTCCAGTATATGTAAGGTCAAGGATAATCGATCTCGTGACATGACATGGAAACCCAACATAATTTTTAATTTTGAGCACCAAACCTAATGTACGCGGGATATAGTGGAGCAACCTGCATATACTCTTGTTATCTAACTGATAGGGCGCATATGTGGAAAAATGTATTTTTTTGGCTTTGGAAGGTGAAAAAAGGGGACTTCAAGTCTGCATAGGGACATCGAAAGGACATCCAAGAAAGTTGCATGGGATGAGGCAAAATTTTCTATAAAATTCATAGCATAAAACCAACTTCTTCCAAGCAATAAGTATAATCTAAAGGAGCGTCAACTACTTCCACATCGACGAAAACCATTCCCCCCCCCCCCC
>JASDQU010880681.1:14039-30590 GCA_032191745.1 Picea mariana
GTTGAACGAATAATAATTGTAATAGTCTGTGAGGTATGAAACCTCATCCATCAAATGATTTTAACATGATAGGATATTGATTAAGACCAGGTAATTTAAGGTCTTTCTAACAGGCTAAGGACATGAAACAAGTTGATGCTCCCTCATTCAATATAGTGCAATGAATATGTTGATTATGAACAACAACACTGATTTGGAATGCAAGTTGGTGAGAGAGCCTCAATTCATAATTTTCCAATTTAAAGGTGATTTTATTGTATGACTCAGGATCTATAGCCCCAATGGTCGCCAAGAGAGTCCTATGTTGGCTAGGGCAGTGTTGCGGAACTTTGAGATCCGACATCGCACAAGGTGCTTGGGCCAAATCTTTAACAATGTTGTAGTCTTGGGCAGCAAGAGAGTTAGGATTAAACGTCAACTTTCGAATAGTACTCTTGGGCGGATGTAAGATATAGTCAAAGTTAGGTTTCTCAATCTGTAGAGGTCCATATGGAGGTGTAACTGAAGTGGAAGGTGGATCAGTCACAGTTCCATTAGTTGCACTTTCTTTACTGGGTTTTCGTGTAGGTGTGTCATATGTTTTAGTCCTAGTGATCAAATAGACATCATTGAACATGTAAATATGGGCACTTGATGAAGCATTCTCTTTAGGAGGATGACCTGGATTTCCTCCTTGCGGAGGTGCAAGATTTTGTGCGACCAGTGACTGTTGTTGCGTCAAGACAGCGGGTTGGTAATTTCCTTTAAATAATTTTGATACTTCTTCCCAGCAGGGATATTCTCGTGTGTAATTATCTTCAGCACAGATGAGATAGAGAAATTTTGTCTTATGCAGTGGTTGTTTTTCAACAGCAGTTGGTTCTGCTTGGGTTTTTGTATTTTTTGTTTGATTATTTTTTTTCTTGGATTTATTCTTAGTTTTATTTTTTCCCCCTGATTATGGTGGCGAAGTAGATTGAACTGCATTTACTTCAAAAACTTTAGTAGGGGTGCAATTTGATGGGACAGGAATATGCACTGTAGTCGAGGAAATTACTACATAATTTGTTTTCCCAGTTGACTGTGAGACAGGCTAGGTTTTTATGGAACCAATAACACCAACTGAATGAGCGGAGGAGGATGGTTTTGATGGATCATATGGAGAGTTTTTGGGATCAGTTCATACAAAGTACGGGATTGGAAATAAACCAGATCTAGATACTGGGCATGAGCAATAGATTCTTGTTATGTAACTACATTGCCCATTGCTACATCGCGAGCAATAGAAGGTAATAGGAATTTTGTGAACCATTATGCCAACAACTGGTCAAGGATGGTAGCTTTTATCAACTGTCATTGTCATATCCATTCATGAATATGATAAAAAATATGTACAGAGTTACTCTGACGAAGAGAGGTCAAATTTTTCGTGATAGTTTTGTATCTGATTGGAAACTGGAAATGGGTGAGGAAAGCCATGGAAAGTGAATTGAAATCTTGAAAATATCCACGTTGTAACTCAATGTACCATTTTTCCCCTGATCCCATAAGAGTACGCTGGAAAAGACGCAAACAAATAAATTCATC
The DNA here is from genome assembly GCA_032191745.1 of Picea mariana. NCBI lineage: Eukaryota > Viridiplantae > Streptophyta > Pinopsida > Pinales > Pinaceae > Picea > Picea mariana. The sequence goes on from JASDQU010880681.1 coordinate 15,606, forward strand.
CATTAATGAGTTTGATGAACTCCAAAGATGAAATTTCATGACATGGTTATTTGGGTCTTTGTTGGTTATTATTTTATCTACTCTGATCTTACTTTAATTCATAAGTTGACCCAGGTTTATATTTGAACAAGATTCCAACAAAATCCTTATAAAACTATCGGCCCTCCTGGTAAACCAGAAGGAAACGCAGTGCATAAGATGTATTGCACAGTCTCACCCGAGATAGTCTTGTCGGTGGTTGTAATGCTCATATGCTTGCAGCCTGGGAATGAGTGGGGATATACGATTAACCTCGATGACCTTTAATCATTCACTAGTTCATACATCTATATTTATTACACTGTCATTCTTACTCATGCATGTAAAATATCAGATATAAATAATTCCTTCATTCATTCATCTAACATATAATCATCAACATCAAAGAAGATACATAACATTCAGTCATGCAATGTAGGGTCTACCGTGGTTCAGTCCTCTTGGGCTACGTCCACAAAGATTTGCGTGCATAGTTGTGTTGTTTTATCAAATAGTTATGATGTTGTGTTAAGTTGTTTCTCCAACTCTTCCAGTTGGACTGCAGCTTCTACTTTCCTCTACTCCCTGACCTCCGATGGAGTTGTCGGAGTCATTTTTTCCTTTAGTTCCTCAATCTATTGCATGTATTGGTCGATAGTTTGGGTAATCTGGTTGATTTTTTCCTCCGTAGTTGGGCTCTCGGCCTGCACACTTTTCGGAAGGTGGTTGTAGATTGATGTCACCCATTGTTCAATTTTATCTGCACTCTCTTTTTCTTCCTTGGTCTAGAACTTTACTTGTTTGACCACAAGCTCCAATTCATTTGTGTCCTTTCTAACATCCTACAGTTTTGTTGCATCTGTCCTCGCGTGTGATTGCACCTCCTGCGCGATGTTGACTTGGAGTCTGTACAATGCCTTTGTTGGTATCTTAGCCATTACCATGTTGACCTGTGCTATATCTTTCAGTGGAGTTTGTAATGCATCTTCATCCATCTGCAGCATGTCACTAGTTACCCTAAATATTGGACTCGCCTGTAAAGTTGTGTGAACCATGTGCTCAGTTTGTAGCGTAGTGCTTATCGTCGTTGTTGTTTCTCCCTCGGGAACAGATATTATTCCTCTTTCAGACCTCTGTGTGGTCTTGATTTGCTCGAGGACCTGCCTTATGCCAGCCAGTTCATCTTGTATCTGCCCCCTTCGATGCTTTGCTTCTTCAAATACCTCTACAATGCGTTCCTGCACCTTCTCATCTATGAGGTCAACGTCGTCCTTTGTGATCGTGTACTTGGGTGGATCTTTATGCGCCTTTGCCTTCTTGCGTGATCCTCATGTCTATAAAAAAATTTGTTTAGGTGGCCCTCCTTCCTGTGGAGTAGATGTTGAGGGGGTTCCCTACGTTTCTGTAGCCCCCACTCCTTGTTCCTTTTGTTGTGGAGCAGTGTCCTTCGTCCCCACCTGTGCATCCTTCTTTGTTTCTTACACGTCCTTCTTTCTTGTGCCCCCCTTATTTTGTTGTGTCGGTTGTTGCTTTGGGTTCGGCTTCTTGGGCACATCTTTGTCTCCAACAGGTGTCATGGTTTGTCATGCGTCCACCTTTGTGCCTTTAGGGACTTCCTTATGTAAGACTGGGATATTTTAGTCATCGGGCCAATCTCTCATGGAAATTTATATTTCTTCCTCCGTGACGCAGTATCTCAATTGAAGCCACTCCTTTCCTGGATCCCTGTGAGCTTTGATCCACATGTTTTGAATGGTTTCCTTGAAGTTGGCAATGTCCTTGAATTACGCAACTACCTCTGGTGTTATTCATCGCGTATTGCCTATGTTCTCTTGAATTTTTGTAAAGTACATGGAAAAGGTACCCATGTTTGTGCTTTTATTCTTGGGGTCAGAAGCTCTCCCCAGCGACGTGTACCGTGTTGCACGGCTTCGACCTATCTTGTTGCAGAAGTATGAAAATGGGGGCTCCCTCCACCCCATCAGCGCGATCAACATGAGTAGCCACGATTAATGGAACTTTGTGCTGAGGTCCTATGCGTCTTTACAGTCCTCCATGAACAGGTTAAGCAGATAAGGGGCCCAATTGAGTGACATGCCATTCGCACACTACGTTGCAGCTGTGATGACCCCGACAGGGACTTCTTCCTTGCGACATTTTCATAGCATTTTGCAGGCCATGAGTTTAGTGACCATCTGTGTCATGGTATTGGTAATACTCTTGATGATTGTACTGCACGAGCCCCTCTTTGTGCCATATGTTATTTTCATGTATTCATCCAGCGCCTTCTCCTTGGTCTTGTCATCCAGGTATTATGCGAGGCTCTCACCCGTTGACGGTAGTCCTATGATTGTTGTGATTAGATCCACATCTATAGATATGGGTTTTTCCATCCAGAGGAATCCTCCATGGAAAACCGCTATCAGTTGCTTGATGTAGTTGTTCACCTCTTTCCCCCTTCCAAAGTGGGGAATCTCCAACAGGTTGAGGATCCCAGTGTTTTCTAGGCCAGCTACCCATGGCTTTGGTTGTAGGATGGGATCTCCAAGGGGTCATATCCCTATGTTGTCCAAATAGACCTATTGCGCAAATTCAGGAAATTTTCCCTCGTCGAACACATCGTGGTCCGAGTACCTCAGTTTATCCACACAACCTAGTAGTGTTGGTGTGGTTTTCACTCCTTCCGGAATGCACGGTATCACAATGGTTGCGTCCAGCTACCTATGCAGATACCATGCCATAGGTTGTTTTCCCTTCACCTTTCCTTGTTGTCTTGAGGGCCCCACCTCCATTTGACCCATGTATATCTTAGAGTTTGGCTGACCTGTGATATCCTCTACCAGACGCTCTTGTTGTTTCATGTTTTCTACTCTGATGTTTTGGTGTATTGTCACCTCTGTCTACGTAGTAGTGTGTCCATTTACTTGCGGGACCCCTTCGGCCACTACAGTAACTAGTGTTTTTCCTCTGTTGTGCACGGGATGTCCCTAAGCACTGTTGGTTGAGTCGAGTTCCATGCCTGATGCGGTTGGCTCCTGTATTTCCTCCACCACTAGTGTAGGCTCTATGTGAGTATGAACCGGTGATGGAATTGTGTCGGCATCGAAGAATTCCTCAGGTTGTTTGGTTTCTTGTTCGGAATATGTTGCTTCCCGTGGTGCCCTTCTACTCTGTGTTTTCCTCCCTACTTGGCTCTCCGCACCCATATTTGGTGGTTCCATCATGGGTAGTGGTTGGTTTTGGCTGACTGACTCTTCACTGGTCTGCATGTGTTACTGCACTTTGGCTATGCATGCTCTCTCTTTCTGTACTTCCACAAATTCACAATGGGTCTTGTGTTTCCCGTGTTCCCCTTCGTATAGGCAAGTGATGAAGCTTCTCAGAGAAGCTTCCCCAATCACTGATTAATGTAATGGAGTTTTCTTCATACTTTTTCATTGAATTTCATAGTTTATGCCAGTTGACACCTTTATTGTAGCCGTCGTTTTTCAAATTTCCACCTTTTCCCCATAATTGTTGCCAGTTGACGCCTTTCCACTGTAACCGCCATTTTTTTATTTTTTTATTTTTAGCATCCACTATGGTACACTATATACATATATATATACTACGTAGTAACCTCCTAAGTACTAGGAGGTCGATTGTCCCTATACAGTTTCAGTCGACTCTCATTGATCATTCCTCTGAGCTCTATACCTCCAAGATATTTCAATCGTACTGCTCCCCCATCCGTGACATTCTTTACTTCATATGGTCCCAACCAATGCATTTTGAATTTTCCTGGGTGTTGAAGAAATTTATTGTCATACACCAAGACTAGGTCTCCTTCCTTGAAACTCTTCCTTTTAATATGTCTATCATGCCAAGCTTTGTCCCTTTCTTTCTGTACTTCTTGGTGAAATTCTGTTAGAATCTTATCTTCTTCAATCACCATCAGCTGACTTATCCGTTCGTGTACTGCGCCTCATTCTGTCAAGTTAGTGATTGATGCTACGCACAGACTAGGTACCAAAAATTCTAATGGCACCACTGCTTCTTGTCCATACACCAACCTGAATGGTGTCTGCCTTGTCAACTTTTTTCATGTTGTCATGTATGCCCATAATACTATTGGTATCTTCAAGTCCCAGTCGTCCTTGTTAACATTGCAGTTTTTTGTTCGTGCATTCTCTAAGATCTTATTAAAGGCTTACATTGTTCCATTTGCTTGAGGGTGATATGGTGTACTCTCTTGATGGTATACTTTGAACTCCTCAGCCATAGCCTTTATAGTACTATTGATGAAGTGAGTTCCTTGGTCACTCATCAAAATCCTTGGGCATCCAAATATAGTGATAACTTGCTCAAACATGAAGTGTGTTTCTCTCTCTGCGCTGCAATCGTTTACTGGTGATGCTTCTTCCCATCTCGTTAAGTACTATGTCACAGTAATGATATACCTTGATCCTGACCTCTTTGTTGGAGGGTTAATTAGTCCCACAAAATCTATTTCCCATTTTTCGAATGCTTGCAAGGTCAGTTGTGGTCTCAGGGGAATCGCATCTTGTATGTTAGGTTATCCAAACCTCTAACATACATCACATTTCTGGCAGTAGTCCTTTACATCTCTGTGAATGGTCGGATACCATAGTCCTACGTGCAATACCTTCTGCGTGGTATCTTTTCCTGTGTAATGTCCTCCAGCTATTCCCTCATGGGCCTCTGCTAAAATCCTAGGCCTTTCATGTTCTAGTACACATCTTCTCAAGATGTTGTCAACACCCATCTTGGATAAGTGTCCTGCAATCAATTGATAGTCTGCAGCTCTGACTACCATATTTTTCTTCTGTGCAGTGTTGAATTCTTATGGCGTGGTCCCTATACTCAAGTATTGAATGATGTCAGCAAAATATTCATCAGCTACTTGGACTGGAAATAATTGTGCATCAGGGAAGTTGTCCTCTAAATTCATAGGTTCTTATCCATTGGTGATCCTTGATAGGTGATCAAGTCTTGCTTTCAACTTCCCTGGTTTGACTATCACTTCAAATTCAAAATCTTGAAACAGCAGTAACCATCTACAAATTCTCCCCCCCAACACTGGTTTATTGACTAGGTATTTGAGGGCATAATGGTATGTGAACATTTTAAAGTGTTTCCCAAGTAGGTAGTGTCTGAACTTATGTAGTGCATATACCATTCCTAAGCCTTCCCTTTCTATATTATTGTATTTATTCTTTGACTCTGACAATTTTTTTCTTTCAAATGTTATAGGATGGTCTAACTCTCCTGCTCCTGGCTACCCCAGAATAGCTAGAAGTGCTATTGTTGATGCATCTACATGCACATGGAATGCCTTTTCCCAATCTGGGAATACTAGTATTGGTGTTGTTACCATTTTCTCTTTTAGAGTGTAGTTACATGGAATGCCTTTTCCCAATCTAGGAATACTTAAATTTACTATCTTTCCTCAACAGTTTCTCCATCGGCGTAGTGATTTGCGCATACTCTTTTATGAATTTCTTGTAGTAGCTTGTGTGTCCCAATGTTTCTCTCAACTGACGTACTGATTTAGGTGGTGGTAAATTGACAATCACTGCAATCTTTGCAGGATCAACCAGCAAGCCTTGTTTGCACACTATATGGCCCAGTAGTATCCCAAAAGGTGCCCCAAAGATGCACTTCTTGATATTTAATGATATCTGAAATTTCCTGCATCTTTCCAACATCGGCCTTAATACCTCTACATGGTCTTTCAACATAATGTAGACTATCCAATCATCCAGATATACCTCTAAAAACTGGTGGATGAATTCTTTGAATGCAGCTATGACTACTCTTGAGAATATTGTTGGTGCATTCTTCAGTCCAAAAGGCATGACTGTGTACTGGTAGGACCCCCATTCTATGGAAAAAGTGGTCTTGTACCTATCTTCTAGGGATATCTTGATCTGATGGTAGCCCAAGAATCCATCTGTGAAGGAGTATGCTTCCTGGCCTCCTACATTCTCTAATACCTCATATGTGAAAGGGGTATGGAAAGCGTCATGTAAGAAATCGTCATTCATCTTCCTCAGGTCGACACATATCCTTATCCCTCCATGCTTCTTCTCCTGAACTACCATAGGGATTACCCATTCAGATTCCTCCACTAGTTCTATGATTCCAACCTCCAACATTCTGTCAATTTTTTCTTTTACTTTATGCTTATATATTGGGTTTAGTCTATATGGTCATTATCTTATTGATCTAGCCTCATATTTGAGATGTATCTTCATCTCTCCTATTTATCCTACTATGCCTTTCATCTTTGTAAAGGTTGTTGGGAATAGGTCACCATACTCACACAGTAACTTTGTTATGCTTTCTACTGTTTGCTCATCCCAGTAGTCTCTAATGTTGGCCATTTTGGGATTCTCAGTTGTCCTAATTTTGACTTTCTTCACCTTGATTGGTGCAGCAAACACTTCTAATTCCAAAGGTGGACCTTCCACCCCTCTTTCACCTTCAAATTCTATAATCTGTATGTTGCGTGAGTCATCTTCATCTGGTGCTTCTTCCTGCACATGGTAGCATGAAAACAGTTATTTCATTGTCTGTTTGTTTTATTGTTGATATTATGTCATAAGTTCAACTTATGTTTCCTTAATGAATATCACCCCTCTAATTTGTTTGAGTGTTGAATCAATGTTGGGGTTCTCATGTTCAAATGAGAAAGTGATTGTAAAATTTTGTTGCAATGTTGTCCATTCTGCAGTGCCTCTGCGCAATTCCTGGTCTACATACCAATTTTCTGGAATCCCTTCCAATGTGTGGATAAAGTGATGAGGCCATTCTTCTGGTGGTGTCATTCTCCATAGTGTTCTGCACTTCTCCAAGTGTTTTGTTGGTGTCCCATGTCTGTCATATCTTTGCATCTGGTTGCTTCCCTATTCTACGTCAAATCTTATGCGTAGTAATCTCTTACATTGGTACCAGTCCTTTATTGCCTCTTTGTACGCACTCCACCATATTCCAGGTGTTGCCTTGAGTGCTATATCCAGAGCTAAGAGACTCTGATTTTATAACACTTCATCTTAGTATATTGTGAGGAATTCCTCTAAGCCATTCACCCCATGAAAGCTGAGAGGTTCTCTTATCTTTGTACCTACCCATATTACTGCGTGGTCTATTCTTATGCACCTTCTTGTGGAGACTTCATGTAATCTCTATTGCCAATTCTGTAGCCCTATATCTAAGTCTAATGTGCATGATGTGATACTTCTCCAACTGATTACCCCATCCACATTTGGATTCACATAATCTTCTTCTCACACAGTGGTTCTATATAACTAGTTAATTTCCTCCAGGTATAAACAAGTGGGTTCTACAAACCTTTCTCCTTCTGATGGATCCAATGGCGCAATGACTCTGTACTCTCTTGACTCGAAAGTCATCTTCCTCATCTTCATATTGATTCTAGCTTGATTATCAAACGCCCAGTCCAAGCCAAGCAATGTTGGATAAGGTGTTGTACCATCCACAATTTCTATCACTTCGAAATCAGCTTTAGTGTGCACTCCATCTAGATCTATTGTCACACCCTTTAGCCTTCTAATTGGTAGAAACTTGTGTTGATTTGCTAGTTTCAGCTGAACGGGTGAATATCCTAATGTGGTCTCTCCCATACATTGCCATGTCTTCTTGGGTAGTACATTCCCTTCGAAGCCTAAATCCAGTATGATATCCCCCATGTTGAAATCTCCAATGTTGGAGTTCAATCTGAATTCTCTGCTTGTTCTCCTCCTCATATGAAAATGATTAATTGTTTTATGTTTGATCTTTCCCTCTACTTCTTTTCTACATCTTTCTAACATATTTTGTAACATTTTCACGGATGATGGATCATTTAGTAGTTTAACACAGGATTGTAGAAAATCCTTTATGGTACTTACTTGTCCTATAGGCTATGCTTCATTAGTGTGATCCAACAAGGAAGGCATCTCATACGTTGGTATGTCCTAAGTATGTTGTGCAGTTGATGTAGATGCAATGTTTGGATTCAAGAATTATTTCATGGCTTTCTTGAATATCTCATTCTCGTTTTGCACATCAAATTGCTTCTATGGTTCAGCGTTCTTCTTTACCCATTGGTGTTGTGTTGTATCTCATCTTACTGTGTCATCTCATGACTTAGCTCCTCCACGCGTAACTATGTTGATATTTCTTCCATCGTCCCTTGCTTCTGTAGGAATACATTGAACATTATAATTGTTCTGATTTCGCTTTTCCTGGATCTTCCCCAATGGTGTCGGACACGCTTATGTGTCATGGTCGAATGCATGGAAATACATACATGTCGTAGGTGGAAGTGGACATTCTATTGCATAGTGTCCTAGTTTTTGGCATTTATGGCATACCACCGATCCTCTGCCTCTTCCAAAGCCTCCTCTACCTAGTCCTCCTCCTATGTAGCCAACTTGATCTCCTCGCGGTGCGTTGTATTTTGCATCTGGTTATACTTTGTGGGATTATATTGTGGTTGCGCGGTATTGTATTGTGGTTGTGCAATGTTATATGGGGTTGGTACTTGGTTAAACTGTGGTGCAGCTTTCCCTATCATCATCTATGCCTGCACCCTATAGGTTTCTGATGTTATTTACCTCATTAACTCCATTGTCCTGCAATCTTTGTCATCATGGCCTACTGACTTGCAAAAGTTGAAATATGAACTCTTAGGCACTGTTTGGTATTTTTGTATCATTAGAAAGTGATATGGATCATTCCCTTGTGTCTTACCTATCTCACACCATAGTCCTCTTGTCGATAAAGGGTTTTCCAGTCCTGTTTCCATGTATTTCACGAATGTTGGGCATTCATTCTTATAGTGTCCTTATGTCCTACATGTGGTACAACAAATAGCGTCTTGTTTGTCCTTACTCTTGTTCTGGTTTAATTGGAATGTTCGATTCTTCGGGTCCTCCTTGAGCTCCTCTATTGTTGGATCTATCTTATAATATTGATTCTCTTCTAGTTGCAAGGATCCCTGCAGAGCCTCTGCCTGGGTCTGAAACTTATGTTGTCTCAAGGGGTATTTCAAATGTGGTAGCAGTGAATTGAAAAATAGATGCCTATGTTGCATATCTTTCATGACATACTTTAGCTTTCCCTTCAATCGTTTGAACCTTTGGTCTAACTCCCAGACAGATTCTCCTAGTTTTCATCTGATCTCTAACATCTTGTTCATGTACTGATCCTCTAAGCTCAGCTTCTGGAATTCATTTATCAGCAGCTTCTTCATATCCAAAATCATTCTGGTTGTTCCTAGTAGATTATTTTCAACTAATCTCATGTACCAATCCAGTGCACAGTCTCTTAGCATGATGGATAAATGCACAAGTTTAGTGTCCTCATATGTGATATGTTTTGCTTCCTAGATATTTACACAAATGAACAAGTTCTTCTCAGGGTCCTCTGACGCCTCTCCCTTGAATTCTGGTAACCTGATGGTGGGATCATGTCCTGCCATCCTAAATGTTGAGCTACTATCTTCACGCAGTGTATATCCTTGACTAATTCTTCTTGAACTGGATCCCCCAGTCATTTCTCCCTGTGTAGATGTACTTCTTGTTGCATTTCTTCCACTAAAATTCGATTTTATAAATGGTGGTGTTCTTTCTAGTGTATTAGTCCCACATGGGTTTATAGGTTCCACACTGACACTAATATGGATAGGATTTCTTCCTCTGGTTTCTGCTCTTGGACCTCTTGTCTTCCTTTCATATGTCGCGCACAGGATTTCCTCAATCTTCTCCACAGCCCGAAGATCCTCTACCTCTTCTTCATCACTTGCCAAGCCTTCCCTCGCGGCTATGGCTCTCTTCTTATTGTTCATCTTATATTGGTAGAGTACTCCACTACGTTTTCTTCCAGCTTTTTCCATAATCTTCTCGATCTGGTATTCCTCCATCATGATTGGATCCAAGTTCTCCTCCTTCTTTCCTTTATCCATTTCTTCCTCCATTTCTTCGTCTCTTGTCATTTCTTTCCCCCTTCCCCCATGCAAGCAGGGAAGTTTAGTTGTCTGAGGCCTTGTCATTACACCTTTGTTATATAGTAACATCTTGATGGAAATGTACAGCGATTTCATATACCTACCTCGAGGTCCCTTCAGGAAATCTTTCTCTGCTGCATTGTAAGACTTCACAGTATCTACTGCAAATTTTATGATAAATCCTGCAACAATGTTGTCTAACCAGAAATCTACTGCATACATAAATTTATTTCCAACTTGTTGTAGTTGTGCGATCTCAACGGAATTCAATTCTAGCTATCTCATCTGATTTGTAGGGTGGTTTTATTTCAACCTCAATATCCACTCCTGCAACACATGCGGGAAATCACAGAAAAATACTCCATGCAAGTCATTGAATACGTACTTGTCCAGATATTTGCGTGGTGTTAACTTCGATTTTTTGTTATCTTTTTGTGCAAAATCCATCTCCTTTGTTTTCAACCAGCTCTTGATCTCTTCCTTCATTAGGTTCCATGGCCTCAACATCCCCTTTTATATTCTCATTCTTTTAACGTTGTGTCACCAGATCTTCACAACTCTTCGGCAGATCTCATTCACTCAATCCCTCTTTGTTCTAACTAGCAACGGAACCATTTGTTGGTTTTTACTTTATCTACTATGATCTTACTTTAATGTCATAAGTTGACCTAGGTTCATATTTGAACAAGCTTCAAACAAAATCTCTCTAAAACTATCGGCCCTCCTAGTAAACCATAAGGCAATGCAATGCACAAAATGTATTGCGCAATCTCACCCAATATAGTCTTGTGGGTGGTTGTAACGCTCAGATGCTTGCAGCCTGGGAATGAGTGGGGATCTGTGACTAACCTCAGTGACCTTTAATCATTCACTAGTTCATACATCTAGATTTATTACACTGTCATTCTTACTCATGCATGTAAAATATCATATCTAACTAATTCCTTCATTCATTTATCTAACATCTAATCATTAACATCAAAGAAGATACATAACATTCAGTCACACAACGCAAGGTCTACCGTGGTTCACCCCTCCTGGTCTACGTCCAGAAATATTTGGCTATTCTACTCTTTGATTATTTCATTCCAACACTATAATGCCTTGCGCATTACAACTCTCAATCAAAACAGGTCGAGATCTTACAATGAGGTGGACTAGATTGCACCAGGATCCTTAGCCTGCGATCTAACCCTCAATATCTACATCAATCCCTCTCCCTAGCTCTACAGCTTACAAAATTAAATCGGACTTGCAGTCACATTAAGAAACAACAACTACTAACAATGTTTGAACACGATAGCATCCAACCAACTCCGAACCCCCTTCCCTATACTCCCTAGGTACCTTCTTATACATGTTTTTAGTTTACCATCCATTGCATTATCTTACCAAAACCCTAACCCTAGCATGGTTAGGTCTTCTTGCATGCATGCCTTGCATGCTTTCCTCCTCTGCATGTGTGTTTACCTTGCACGTGCTTCTTTTCCCAACAGTTGTATTTTCCTTCCTTATGCTTTATTTTCCAATATTACTCTTTATTCCAAAATGGGCATGTGCCCAACAGTCTTCTCCAGCTTTACCGTCAAATTTTGGGATATCAAATGGTAATTTGGCGGGAATTACTGGCCAGAAAGGGAAGTGCAATATGGGATCGTTTGTCAATATCGACTGATCCAGTAGGTCTAAAGTAGCCAATAAGGGTAATTGTTGATTACTTTGAGGATGATATTGGTGAGGCATGGGGACACTAGTAGGACCGTAAAATGGTTGTGGTGTAAAGCTATATCCAGAAGGTTCTCCCATATGTGGTTGTTGTGGATTTTGGCCAGCAAAAGTAGGATTCATGTGTTGAGGAACTTGTGTAAAAGGTGAAGGAAAACACATTTGGCCCTGAGGAGGATAACCAGTGTAATCCAAAGGGGGATAACTAGTTTGAACTTGGGGAGGATTACCAATTTTCCCTTGAGGAGGGTAATTGGTTTGACCCTAAAGAGGGAAATTAGGTTGAACCTGATGAGGGTAACTAAGGTGACCCTGAGGAGGGTAATTGATTTGACAATGTGGAGGAAATGATGTTTGGCCTTGAGGACCCCAAGTGGGATTAGAGAGTCCTGGGAAGGGTCATCTAGAATATAGTCTAGAAGGATTAGGATTTATAGATCCTCCATGTGGGTTGGGATTTGAAGATCCTCCCTGATATGATGGATTAAGAGGTCCTCCCTAGGGCGTTCCCCAAGATTGATGTGGGTTTCCAACAAAAGAACTTGGAACTTTCCCCCTTTCCATAGGTTGGGTAACAAATAAGATTTGTCCTCTAAATGAGGGTTTCCCCCCAATCGGGATTTTTTCACTGAACGAGGGTTTTCCTCCAATTGGGATTTTTCCACTGAACCAGGGTTTCCCCCCAAGGGGAATTTGTCCACTAACAGAGGATTTCCCCCAATAGGGACTTGTCCCACAGTCGAGTTTTGTACTATGACAAGTTTTTGAATTCTATGATGTGAAGGTGTCCCAACGGGACTTTGTGGTGTGTATGAAGTTGTTGCTTGAAGAGGCATTGTTGGTGTAACCGTTATGGTACTTTGTAAATGACTAGGTAGTACAAGTCTCGTTTCACTCATTATTTGTCTTGAAGTGGTAGAAGTATTGAGTGTTTGTCTGGCAGGGTGGTAAGAGTACTGACTCGATGGTCCTGCATCTGCGTCGGCGGTGACAGATGTATGTGGAGGGATAAAGAGTGCTCGGTTCAAATTGATTTTTTCATAAAGATCGCAACCCGATGGATTTATCCATATAGGACGAACAGGATTTTGATGTGGATCTACCATTTCAGTATAGAGGATAGGGGTTGTATACTCTTCATTTGGATTGGATATATCATTTTAGAGAGTTGGCCCATATAATTTGGTGGAGAAGATCCCCCTTTTTTCTCAACAAGAATGGTTCTCCCCCCTAGTGAGAGACAGGGCACCATATTAGGAATGGTGCTCCCCTAACATGGAAGAGTGGGCGCTATGGCACTCCCCCAGTATGTCCAAGGGGGCACCACCCTTCATTAATGCTCAATAATTAGTTGAATTTTCCAAGGAAAATATGTATATCGATTGTCAATGATGGGACTTTTCTCTCTAACATGATTTTGAGGTTGTGAAAAATGTTTCTAAGGTGTCTATTGAGTTGTGACACTTACAAAAATTGCATGAAGCATGTTACAACACTTGCGACGGTTGCATTGTGACACTTGCAACACTTAGGATGTGACGTTTGCGACACATGCGACACTTAAAACATGACGTTTGCGCCACGTGTGACACTTACGACACTTAATATGCAAGTGTGGAATTTTGATGTGTAACACATCCCCCCCACCCCCCACCCCCCACCATAAAAACTTTCTAATATCTTGATTGATTCTTTGCATGACTCTTATCGGTGCTAGTAATGTTAAGCACTAGTAGATAGGAAGAGCAAAAAAGACAAATTTAAATACAACTATTCAACTTGAGAGGTTAAGCCATTGTGTGCCCCATTGCTATAATTTTCCTTTTATTTTATCAAGGATACTTTTCCAAGATTGTGTCAAAGTATTTCCTATTGACATAGGCATGCCAAGGTATTTAAATGAGCGACATTGCTCCTGAAACGGAAATTTCATAATTTTGGAAATTTGATGAAATAGTTGTGTGCTTACATTCCACTATAGGATTTGACTCATATGATTAATGGCCAAGCCACCGGAGGCACTAACCAAGGCCTCCAAGAACAATTTAAATCTATTGGATATAATTATAGAGGCTCCCATAATTCTCATACCATCATTAATGAACTAAGCATGATTGATACTCTTTACCCCCTTAAGAGTTTTGATACCAGGAATATTACTGATTAGTATTTCTTTTTCAAGTTTCCTACTCAAACCTTCTATCATTATAATGCATAGCACATGTGAAAGAGGAAAACATTGTCTTATCTCTATTTTGATATGAATAAAAAATTAGCAGATCTTCCATTTACAAGAGGGGCGATCCATGGAGTGCAAACACAAGTTGCCACCCATCTTATCAACAAAGAGATGAAACCAAAATCATGCATAATATCAAATAAAATGAATGTCACACTCTATCAAAGGAATTATCCATGTCAACTTTGATAATCATACCTTTCTCCTTATTCATTTTGTTGGTGTGGATTGTCTCTTGGACTACTATGATGGTGTATGTTATTTATATTTTATACATAAACCCCCTTTTGTTTTCAGAGATTATCTTCAGGAGCACCTATCTTAGTCTATCTTCCATTATCTTGGTCAATATTGTGTAGGACGCGTTGCAAAATGAGATGGGTTGGAACCTGGAAAAGGAGGAAGGATTCCTTCCCTTGGGATCAAAGCTAAAAAGGTAGAATTTGTATTAGCCCCCAATCTAAACTATTTCTATACACATCTCATCATTCTAATCAGATCATACTTTATTAGATCCCAACATATTTGATAGAAATGAATGGTGTACCATCAAGGTCGGGTGCTTTATTCGATTCTAAATTCCATATTGCTTTGACCATTCCATATCGCTTTGACCACTTCCTCGTCTTCAATATTTTCCATTAAATTTTAATTTTCCCCTATGGTTACTAGCATGGAGATATGACTTAATAATTCTGCAGTGATCTTATGATCTACCCCCTCCTTCTCGAAAGAATTTTTTCGAAAAAATTCTCTTGTAGCAAACTTTACCTCCTCATAACTTTTTTCTTTGTTGTCGTCCTCCCTTATTATCTCGCTAACATTATTCTTTTGCCTTCATGACTTTGCTTGTCGATGGAAGAAAGTTGTATTATGGTCCCTACATTTTATCCAAAGGCTTCTTGACTTAAGTTGCCACACTTCTTCTTTATTCCCTAGCACATTGTGCAGGTTTTGAATTATTGTTTTTTCTCATTGTTGAAATTCCTTT
>JASDQU010880681.1:34978-58192 GCA_032191745.1 Picea mariana
CTTATCGGTGCTAGTAATGTTAAGCACTAGTAGATAGGAAGAGCAAAAAAGACAAATTTAAATACAACTATTCAACTTGAGAGGTTAAGCCATTGTGTGCCCCATTGCTATAATTTTCCTTTTATTTTATCAAGGATACTTTTCCAAGATTGTGTCAAAGTATTTCCTATTGACATAGGCATGCCAAGGTATTTAAATGAGCGACATTGCTCCTGAAACGGAAATTTCATAATTTTGGAAATTTGATGAAATAGTTGTGTGCTTACATTCCACTATAGGATTTGACTCATATGATTAATGGCCAAGCCACCGGAGGCACTAACCAAGGCCTCCAAGAACAATTTAAATCTATTGGATATAATTATAGAGGCTCCCATAATTCTCATACCATCATTAATGAACTAAGCATGATTGATACTCTTTACCCCCTTAAGAGTTTTGATACCAGGAATATTACTGATTAGTATTTCTTTTTCAAGTTTCCTACTCAAACCTTCTATCATTATAATGCATAGCACATGTGAAAGAGGAAAACATTGTCTTATCTCTATTTTGATATGAATAAAAAATTAGCAGATCTTCCATTTACAAGAGGGGCGATCCATGGAGTGCAAACACAAGTTGCCACCCATCTTATCAACAAAGAGATGAAACCAAAATCATGCATAATATCAAATAAAATGAATGTCACACTCTATCAAAGGAATTATCCATGTCAACTTTGATAATCATACCTTTCTCCTTATTCATTTTGTTGGTGTGGATTGTCTCTTGGACTACTATGATGGTGTATGTTATTTATATTTTATACATAAACCCCCTTTTGTTTTCAGAGATTATCTTCAGGAGCACCTATCTTAGTCTATCTTCCATTATCTTGGTCAATATTGTGTAGGACGCGTTGCAAAATGAGATGGGTTGGAACCTGGAAAAGGAGGAAGGATTCCTTCCCTTGGGATCAAAGCTAAAAAGGTAGAATTTGTATTAGCCCCCAATCTAAACTATTTCTATACACATCTCATCATTCTAATCAGATCATACTTTATTAGATCCCAACATATTTGATAGAAATGAATGGTGTACCATCAAGGTCGGGTGCTTTATTCGATTCTAAATTCCATATTGCTTTGACCATTCCATATCGCTTTGACCACTTCCTCGTCTTCAATATTTTCCATTAAATTTTAATTTTCCCCTATGGTTACTAGCATGGAGATATGACTTAATAATTCTGCAGTGATCTTATGATCTACCCCCTCCTTCTCGAAAGAATTTTTTCGAAAAAATTCTCTTGTAGCAAACTTTACCTCCTCATAACTTTTTTCTTTGTTGTCGTCCTCCCTTATTATCTCGCTAACATTATTCTTTTGCCTTCATGACTTTGCTTGTCGATGGAAGAAAGTTGTATTATGGTCCCTACATTTTATCCAAAGGCTTCTTGACTTAAGTTGCCACACTTCTTCTTTATTCCCTAGCACATTGTGCAGGTTTTGAATTATTGTTTTTTCTCATTGTTGAAATTCCTTTATCACCCGACATTCTTTAATTGAGTCTGGACCATCTGTAGTTGAGATATGAGGGCCTATTTACCTAATGAAGAAGTCATGTTTGTTCGCTTGATCTAATCTTTGAGAGCCATCTTGACTAATTTTAACTTATGTCCCCAAATGTAGACATGGGAACCTACAATCCATGTACATTAACTTTTTATTATTATTTTCATGGCTTTTTCTTCCTGCAATCACAATGGGTTGAACCTGAATGAGATGGGATCGTAATCAAGTTACTCCTTTGTAACAAACACAAATGTATAAAAATAAATAATAATAAAATAACAATAATTAATAATTAAATAATGAAAAGATGTGTCTTATCTTAATGGTATATATATGACACTTGCCCTCATTATGATCATACTATTAATATTACATTCATATTTACCAATTATATGTATCCTTATGGATCTCTCTATTTTACCTTACTTAAATTGGATATTCTTATAGTTGTCAAACAAATTTGTTTATCACATTTGGTATCAAACAAGTTTGATCTCGACCTTTGGTCACCAAAATTTTAGTCAAATTTTGTTTCCTTTAACAATAAAATCATTGGCCTTTGGACACGCTAAAATCGGGTGGGTCTTTGACCAGTGTTGGCCTTTGACCATTTAAAATTCTAAATTACGTTGAAGGAAAATTACTTCATGCAATTTGAAGAAATACCAAGTCGAGTAGATTTTTGAAGTCAGAAGGGTGAAAATCAAAATTGTGGGTACCACCTTTCGCTGCCAAAAAGAAAAATATGGATTTTGGCCATTTAAAACTTAGAATTCCCATTGAAAAAAAACCTATTTCGCTACCTTCGACCACATTTAGTACAGAAATTCAATTTAAGATTTTTTTTTTGCTAGATAATTCTAAAAACAAAGTGACAATACCAAATGGGTATTCAGAAACAAAGTAGCTCCCATGTGACAATACATGTGACATCCTTCACACTACCACAACTGCCTATCCTCTCCACATTTTCTACGCATCTTGACATCAAATTGCAATTTGAAAATCCTCACCTGTGTGATATATATTAATCGTATAAAGTGGGACTGGAAAAAAAATTGTAGTAAAACGTTGGAGATTATTCATTGGTTGGATACACCCTATGCCTACTAATAAGAAAGGGGGTCACCATTTTTGAAATTATGAAGTGGGATCCATGTCTCCACTCCAAGCGCCACAACCCATAATTCACGTTAAAAAAGAGCGCTATCTAAGACGAGCTCTTAATCTAATTTAAAAGTGACCCTAGCAATAACTATTGAAACATTTATCTATCTAACATAACACAAGTATAAGAGAAAAAGTGTACAATTTTGAAGCTGCATAAAAATTATATTAAAAAGAGTTCCCATGTTTGATAAAAAGGGGAAATCCAAGATGAAAGGCTTAATATTATTGCTTAGTGGAATTAAAAGAAGAATATTTTATTATATTTTAAGTATATCTTATATTATAACGGTTATTAAAGGAATAAAGTGATATTCCAAGAAGTCTGAGGGAGATTTAAATCACATTTTAGAAGTTCAATGGAGAAGTAAATTTCAATTAAAAGGAGATAAAAGTGGTGATTTATATATTTTAGATTGATTAATATAAAGGACATTGAAGAAGTGAATCATTTATTATCGAAAAAGTGGGACCTTCGTACTTAGTACATCCAATTTAATTACGAAGAAGTTTATAAGTTTTATAAACAATATTATTTATCGCAAAATTTCGACGAAAAACAAAATGTAGTCTAGTAATGAGAAAGGAAGATTTCCAAAAAATTCAAAAAACTCTTCTTCACTGCTACTTAGAGTCAAAGGGACACTTAGAAGGAAAGATATCTCTATTTATATTGATCCCACTAGACGTAATAATTATGTTAGTACTAAATTCGCTAACCAGTTAACGATTCCTGAGTCAAATATAATTGAAAAATTAGACTTGTGGAATGAAAAACAATATGACATAAGCAATTTATAGCTAAACAATGGAGATTATACTTTTGTACCGCAATTCATAGTTAGATCTTTATGGAGCAATAAGGGTGACATAATTATGGGTTCACCCTCGATGGAAACACTAGGATCTTTCATCTTAAACACAAGAAAATAGTTTTCGACATTCTCCTATAAAAAGAAGAAAATAATGTTGTAGGACATTAAATTGGATTCGGATCTAGTGACATCAGAAGACCTTAAAGCTATCTAAAATATTATCCTTCAATATCATCATAAGACAATACAAACAGTGCAAAAAGAACTTGACAAGGTTATTGCAGATAAAAACGAAAAAAAATTCTCACCTAAAATATCACAGTCAAAAATTACTTTCACAAATTAGTAAAGCACTGAAGCAATGCAATAAAAAATTAGAACAAGAAAAGTGTTAGAATAAAATGGATGTGCTCGTTTTACCATTGACAATATCACTATTGTCACCCAACCATAGGCCGAAGCCACCCTCCGAGGACCTTAACCTTGACAGAGAATCATTTTGGAAGCAAACCCTAAGCTAGATAGCCAAACAAAGGGTAGCGCACCTTTCCCCAAGGATAGCGCACCAACAAGAGTTGATCAGATAGTTCAAACCCTAACCAAGAGATAGTCCAAGCCAAAACATGATCTGCTAGCTGCAGCAACTGCAATGGCAACTCCCCTCAAACCTGCACACAAGTGTTGCTCTGCAATTCTAAGACTGCCTGCCAGAATGAGAACTGGCCTCCTGTATTTATACTAATTCTGGCTAACTACCTAGGCCGACTTCTCATTCTGGATATCTGTCTGTTCAATATATATTAATTCTTCTGGCCGACTTCTTCTCTTGGAGGCTAATAACCTAATAGAAGTTATCCTCTTGTGCCAACATGTCTTCTAGGGTTATTAGCCAACTCATTAGGGTTTCTTCTTGATTCCCAGAATATTCTATTCTCATCAGGTCTACACGTAGAGGTAAATACCTCCCACAGCTACCATAATATCAACACTACCTCCTAGCTAAGGAGGTATTACAGGTAATGGTCTTGAGCACAAAACATACCATTCACCCGGTAGCAACAACATAGTCGTCTAGACTATCTTATGACTTAGATCATGAGCACCATCATCACCATTAGTGTCATCAGTTGCATCATCTCTCGGAACCATACTCTATCTGAGTAATCATACATGATGCTCACTCCACAGAGTGACACAGGAGCCATTCTTATAATCTAGAAGAATAAATGTTATGAACCATTTTTATGTCTGGGAAATCTTTGTTCATTGATTATCCATCTAGCTGATAATCAGTTTTCAACACAGCTGATAGTATTCAAGAAAATCAAAACAATAGAACACAATTGTGTCTATCCATAGTAGTACACAACTACAATCCAGTGGTACACTACCACACCAAGTAGCACACGGGTACTTGATCAGTAACATATAGTCACAAACAGTGGAACAAATCCACCACAGTAGTATACATCTACTGTTATACAGTCTTTATAACAATCATCTGATATCAACTTGCACAGAAACAATGTTATGATATAAACTGAATCATATGGGCCATTATTCCACTCACATCAGTGAGATCTCAGAAGAGCATCTGCCCTCAAAAGGTAAGACATCAATGATGAGTTGTCTGGACTATTCTTCTCAAGAAAGGAAGAATAATTGTCCTAATTTCTGAGCCTGGACCATTCCCCACCCTGGGCCATTCCTCCAACACTAAACAAAGTGTAACCTAGAGAGAATGAATCTGCCCTAAGGAATGATTGTCCCTGATTGCTGAGCTTGGACCATTCCCCACCCTATGCCATTCCTTCGGCATTAAACAAAGTGCAACCTGGAGAGAATGAATACACCCTAAGGAATGACTGTCCGGACCGTTTCCCCTGTTAACCACAAGAGGAAAAGAATGTCATGTACCAACCTCCAAAACGAACCATTCCTCATGTTAACCACAATGAGAAATCGTTGTCTGGTGAGGTGGGCCAGTCTTCTTAATTAACCCTCAAGAAGAGAGACTACCCTAGACCACTCCCCATGTTAACCACAATGGGAAGTCGTTGTCTATGGTACATCAGCAATCTAGACCATTTTCCGAACTGGAAAATGTTTGTTCATCAGAAATCTCAATCCACTTTCCAAACTAGAAAGAATCTGCTCATCCTGGACCATTCTTCGAACTGAAAAATGGTTGTCCATCAATCAATAATATATTAGTTCTCCCTCCCAACCTGGGAGTCATATCTTCCTTTTTCAATAATGAAGTTGTCTCCACGAGCTCCATCTTGAGTACGCAAACTCTTTCATCTTGGACAGAGGCTTTACCAAAATGTTTTCTTATCTGCTCATCTGTGGAGATATATATTTGAGAACCACTTTCTTCTTTCTAGACTTCATCATGGATAATGTAATGCTTGATCTCAAATGTACTTTGGTCTTGGAACACTGGTTTTCTCTGAAGAAGTTATATAGCTCTAATCAATAAAGTATATCATTGTTGGAAAGACTGGAACATATCCATGTGGCACTTCTTCTGTCATCATGAGATCTGATCTTCTAAGTAATCATCTTGATACAATATCTTTGTTATAGAAAATCTTCACCACGCTTTTGTTGTGCACTAGAGGTTTTCCACCAAGTTATATTCTTCCATCTGCATACAAGGGTCTCTATGCCTCGAGGTCTTGAGGTTGCTCTTCATACACTCTTTGTTCAATTGCTCTGGAGAATAATCTTTTCATTTATCTGATGTAGAACTCCAACCCATGGATATTGTGGATGATATAATGACTCGTGTAGAGGTATGTCTGGTTTATTGGAACAAGTAATCATCATAGTCTTCTCCCTCCATCTGGGAGAACCTCTAGTTCTAGATCTTGCAATGCTTTCATATATACATTGTTCTTCATCACAACTTTCAGTTCCTCTGCTTGATTACTTTTATTGAGTTCATATCAGGCTGGTAATCTTGTGATTCTTAATACAGTGACTGGTTGTTATGGCTTCTCTTTCTTTCTTGGAATCTTTATGTTCTTCCTCATGTTTTTCTTTAGCTCTTAGGTCCATGGAGTTTCTTATAGATTCCATGCCCTAAGAGTTCCACTTCTTCCTTTCATCATAGGATCACGAATGTGAATGGACAACCAGGGATACTTTAAGGCTTCTCTTCGAAGAAGACTTCTTCTAAGATATTTCATGTTATCTACCATGGATATATACTTCATCATGTTCAATGGATCGTAGGATTAGATCCCTCCTAATCCTTGATTCATGTATGAATGCATGCTCTTCTTTTTGGTGATATATAATCAGCTCCCTCCATATAGGAGAGTCCACACTTCCATCTGCATCCTTATTCCCTTCTTCAAAGTGTTATAAGTCTTTCTCCAATTTCCTCTTGATTGTTGACTTCTTTCTGTTTTTGCTTCTTCTAAGTCTCTTCAGAATTGATTCTAATTTTTCTTTATCTTGTAATAGCTTCCACATTATTTTTCATCCTTTCATGTGTAATATCTGACTTGTATAATGATAGCAATCCTTATCTTGTTGTTCTTCCATAAGTATAGTTCTTCTTGGAACATATTATCTTCTAAGAGATAGATATACAAGATATGTACAGAGACTATTCAAAAAAGATATGTACAACAACTAAGAAGAGTATTGTTACCTTCAGAAGAAGAAATCTCTTACATCCTGCTTAGTCTTCTTTGTAGGTTCCTTTTCTTCGGCAACTGATGCTTCGTGTTTCTCCTTCCTTTTCTTTATCTCTAGACAATGATTATTGTAGTGACCATACTTTCGACAGTTGAAGCATTGTACTTTTGAAATGTCTTTCTCTTGATTTGGCTTCTTCCTTGAACCAAACTTCTTTTTGTTCCTGAAATTCTTGAATCTTGTTGTGAAGGCTTGATCATCGTACTTCTTTTGGGGTTTCTCTTTTGCACTGATCCTGTATTCTTCTTGAGCACATCAAGTCCAAAGTTCTTCAAATGTAGGATACTCCTTCCTTGTGTTCATGCTTGCAGCAAATGCATCCCACATCTTGGGAAGAACATTGAGTACTATTTTTACCAATCCCTTCTCTGAAATGATCTCTTCAATATCTTGTAGTTGATCTCTTAACTGAGATATTCTCACAAAGTATGATGTTATGTTTTCATCATCATTCATCTTCATGTCACAGAGCTCATTCTTCAGACTCATTATTTGTCCAATGTTTCTGACTGAGAAGAGGTTTGTTAGGGCATCATANCATCTTCTTTGATGAGTCAAGATGGGAGATGTAGGGTATCAAGTGGTCTTTTATAGAGTCCACTATGATACTCATGGCATTGATGTCACTGACTTTGAACTTCTCCATAACTGCAATGTTTTGTGGTTCCTTCTCTTTTTCTTCTTCAAACTATGGTTCCATGATCTTTCCTTTCACAATATCCAGCACTTTATTCTTAGCAAGGATGAGGTCAATCCTTGTCTTCCACACTCAGAAGTTAGAGGCTCCATCTAAATTGTTCTCTGACTTCATATAATAAGTCATGGTTTCTTTGACTTGGTCAAACCCTAGATTTGACCAAAAACTCAAACTTGACGTCTTGGCTTGTTGAGAGTATCAGGGGATGCGCTAGGCTAGGGTGCACTGATCTATCCAGATATTAGGTCAATTCCTTCACTTAAGGTGCCTCAACGAGAGGATTAGGGTTTCTACAACTACACCTGCTAGTAACCCTAGCAGCAGTGCTTGGGTGATTGCTCCTGCTAGAAACCCTAGCGGTAGTTCTTCAACGAGCTNTGTTTCCTTCCAGTGGTTAGACTGAATGAAGGAGGTGTGGGCCCATAACCTGTTAGAATATAATGGATGTGCTCATTTTACCATTAACAATATCACTATTGTCACCCAACCATAGGACGAAGCCACCCTCCAAGCACCTTAACCTTGACAGAGAATCACTCTGAAAGCAAACCCTAGGCTAGATAGCCAAACAAAGGGTAGTGCACCTTTCCCCAAGGATAGCACACCAACAAGAGCTGATCAGATAGTCCAAACCCTAACCAAGAGATAGTCCAAGCCAAAACATGATCTGCTACCTGCAGCAGCTGCAATGGCATCTCTCCTCAAACCTGCACACAAAATTAGGCACTGCAGTGTGCACAAGTGTTGCTCTGCAATTCTAAGACTGCCCGGCAGAATGAGAACTAGCCTCCTGTATTTATACTAATTCTGGCTAACTGTCTAGGCCGACTTGTCATTCTGGATATCTGTATGTTCAGTATATATTAATTCTTATGGCTGACTTCTTCTCTTGGATGCTAATAACCTAATACAAGTTATCCTCTTGAGCCAACATGTCTTCTAGGGTTATTAGCCAACTCATTAGGGTTTCTTCTTGCTTCTCGGAATATTATATTCTCGTCAGGTATACATGTGGAGGTAAATACCTCCTATAGCTACCATAATATCAACAAAAAGGACAATCTCAAGAAGATCCTATCGGGAGAAAATGAAGAAAAATATCATTTGACAGACCTTAATCAAGGGCTACTAGAATAAATTAGAAACTTGAAAGAGGAGAAACTTGAAAATCCAGACATTAAAAATATCAACAATTTAGATAATGAAGAAAATTCACATTTAAAAAATCATAATCAAAACCTACTTGTGCAAATTAAGAAGCGTAACAATGATAAGAGGTCATTGGAAAACAAGTTAGAACAAATCAAGAAGGAAACATCAAAGTCTTCAAGTGAAAAAATACAAGTTGAGGAGAAGGGAACAAATACAGATCTAATTAATATCACGACTCAAGAAGATTCCAACCTAGTTGAAGTAAAGACTTACTCAGATGTTGGAGTACAAACTATGGGAATTCAAAGTATACTTACTAATAAAAATTAAGTGATCAACAAGGAAACACCAAGGCATGAAGAAGAAATAATATCGAAAGTAAACCAAGAAAACTCTACAAGTACAGTAAAAGAAAGTTATGTTACAAAGATGCCTTATCGGCATCCTAATCCCAAGAGTAGGTACCTTAACAAATTGTTATATAAACATTGTTCATAACGAACATAATTGACCTATTTTCTGAATAATATTGATGCCAGTATAATTGAATAGCGTAAATACAATTCATCTTGGCAATCCAATAAGTGCAATGTTCTGCAAAAGATTGAATTAGGATGGTCAGATCCTTTTACAGTTTGACAATTATGCTCAACATTTAGAAGTTTGTGTCATCTCATATCATCAACCATATCAGCATCGATAACCAAGAACCAAGAAAAGACATTACGGGCTAGAGAAAAGATGTAATTCATTTCCATAAATATGCTTTGAGGACAAAGCATTTCAAAAAGGGAAGGCAATGTAACAAACTCAACTATATAAAATAGATATAAATAAATAATAATTAAATAATGAAAATGTGTGTCTTATATAAAGGGAATGTCCCTTAGTGAAAGGGCACCCCTATGTGGGTATATATATGGCCCTCACCCTCATTTTAATCATACTATTAATATCGCATTCATATGTATCAATTATATTTATCATTATGGATCTCTCTATTTTATCCTACTTAAATTGGATATTCTTATAGTTTTCAAAAAAGTTTGTTTGTCACATCCTCCAATGCTAGCAAAATAAGTTTATGATCCAAAATGGCCAAGGAAATTATTTTTGAATGGATGTTATAATCCTGAGACAAAATGTCACTATGGACTAGAAAACGATAAAGCCTCGCTGCAATATACCTTGGACCAATTCTTTTGTTCGACCATGTGTGCTTGCCTTTGGATGGTCTAATATTTGCTAGATCATAGTCATTCATTAAATCCTACGGTCTCTCTCGAGACAGGTCACGGGCGATATTTCCTCCTCTTTTATCTGTGTTGTTCAAAATGACATTGAAATCCCTTCCTACAATGTTGTTCTTAAACTCAACTGAATTCTAAAGTGATATCGGTGAATTCCAACATATTTCCTTTTCTCTATATGATGTCGACATGTAAATATTGACCACCTTAAATTACTAACCTATTTGAATATGAATAAAGTAAGTAAGGATCCAATGTTGTGTACAAGAGGAAATTACCATTTTGATCGTAGAGTTGCTCCAGATAGTGCAAATTCCACCCGAAGCTCAATGCAAGCTCAGTGTGCTACCTTCACTATCTTTCCATTGCCTCTTGCATAGTTGAATGACAATGTTGCCTCTAGCTATATCTCCCTAAGAAAGAGGATTGAAGGTTTTGTTGTCTTGATAAGATCTCTCAAAGATTCGTCATTATACTTGCTTCCCAACCCTCTATAGTTCCAGTAAAGGATTATCATTATTTATTGTAAGACTTTGAATCACTGCCATGAGACGGTGTTGATGTACCTTTATTTCTATTTTCCCTTGAGCTTAAAATTATATTTTTGTCCAAAGTTTCCTATGTACCCAAGGTAGTGTCCCTGGTTGTTGCCTCCTCTCTAATTGTTTTAGCTTACTTTCTTCTGATTTATTTGGAATTATTTCATCTGATTCTTCCTCTTCTTTCTCCATTTCCTCCTGTGATTTCTCCTCCCTCCTTTCTTTCATTCTTCTACCAGCCTGTGGTTTCTCCCTATTCCTCTCTGCCTTCCTTTCTTTTTATGCATGTGAATCTTTTTTTCCCAATGTTGAATCATTTTCCCAATATTCATGTGCATCACCCATGCCCTTTACCTCTATACTTTTTGGAATCGTCAATGAAGAGCCAATGGTGTGTATGATTTCTAAATCTGACTTTTCCATTTTCTCAAGATCATGAGGAAACATTATTGCAAATCTATTGGTCTCTTCTAGATGAGTTTTCTTTAGGGATTTTCATGGGGGTGCAGGAGCATTCATTCCTCTTGTACTTGGGTTGCACTTTCATAGTTGATTGCCTTGTTTTCCTTCTTGATTCCTTATAGGACCTTGTCCTGGTGTTGAAGGGACATATTGCACATTGTTTTTTGCAGTTGGTTTCTTGTTATTCATCTTGTGTTTAAAAATTTTCCATTGTTCCTCAAGATATTCAACCTATGTTGCCTATTGTATCCATTTCTTACAATTTTTCACAAATTTCCCATTACCCATGGAAAAATTTTCATTCGAAAGGAAATTGCTCGTAGTCTAGAGGTTGTTCATGACTCCAGTTGTCCAAGGTTAATAAAATTGCTTCAAGTAGCACTTTCTCCAATTCGACTTCAAAAGAGATTCTAGTGTATGCAAACATTCCTTCTTTTGAGGTGGTTTTGTTAATGTATCTTCCAAGAGTATTTCCGATGCATTTTAGTGTTTCATCATTCCAGCAGTCAAAAGGTAGATGCAGGAGCTAAGCCTAGACTGGAAAAACAGTGGGGATGTCATTTTTTGGATTGAAATATGGCATCCACCAATTCAGGCACATTGCTCTCATTCCCATGAAATATGGTCATCTTATGAAGATTAAATCTCTATCCTTTTTTATGTGGAATAGGAATTCATAGTACCCATGTCCATTGAAGAAGTGCATTAATTTCCCCTTTAAATGAACTTGTCAGTTCCGCTAAATCCAAACTGCCATTGCCTTGGGGAAAGCCATAGTCCAGTAAATTGTCCGATGAGTCCACATTCTACCATAGATAGAGCCATTTGACAGACGTTCTTTCCAGGAATGGGTATTTATGGGATTTATTCTTAATCTCAACTGAAGTCTGAAGTGATATCGGTGAATTCCAACATATTTCCTTGTCTCTATATGATGTTGACATGTAAATATTGACAAGCTTAAACTACTCACTTATTTGAATATGAATAAAGCAAGTAAGGATCCAATGTTGTGTACAAGAGAAATTTTCCATTTTGATCGTAGATTTGTTCCAGATGGTGCAAATTCCACTCAAAGCTCAATGCAAGATCAGTGTGCTACCTTCACTATCTTTCCATTGCCTCTTGCATAGTTGAATGACAATGTTGCCTCTAGCTCTATCTACCGAAGCAAGAGGATTGAAGGTTTTGTTGTTTTGATAAGATCTCTCAAATATTATTCTTTATACTTGCTTCCCAACCCTCTACAGTTCGAGTAAAGGATTATCATTATTTATTGTAAGACTTTGAATCACTTCCATGAGATGGTGTTGAAGTACCTTTCTTCATATTTTCCCTTGAGATTAAAATTATCTTTTTGTCCAACGTTTCCTATGTACCCAAGGTAGTGTCCCTGGTTGTTTCCTCCTTTATAATTGTTCTATCTTACTTTCTTCTGATTTTCTTTGGCATTCTTTCATCTGAATCTTCCTCTTCTTTCATCATTTCCTCCTGTGATTTCTCCTCCCTCCTTTCTTTAATTCTTGTACCAACCTGTGGTTTCTCCCTATTCCTCTCCACCATCCTTTATTTTTATGTATGTGAATATTTTTTTCCCAATGTTGAATCATTTTCCCAATATTCATGTGCATCACCCATGCCCTTTACCTCTGTTTTTTTGGAACCGTCGATGAAGATCCAATGGTATGTATGATTTCCAAATCTAACTTTTACATTTTCTCAAGATCATCAAGAAAGAGTATTGCCAATCTATTGGGCTCTTCTAGATGAGTTTTCTTTAGGGATTTTGATGGGGGTGCAGGAGCATTCATTCCTCTTGTACTTGGGTTGCACTTTTATAGTTGATTGCCTTGTTTTCCTTCTTGATCACTTATAGAACCTTCTCCCGATGTTGAAGGGACATATTGCACATTGTTTTTTGCAGTTGGTTGTTTGTTATTCATCTTGTGTTTAACAGTTTTCCATTGTTCCTCAAGATATTCAACCTATGTTTCCTATTGTATCCATTTCTTACAGTTTTCCATTGTTCCTCAAGATATTCAACCTATGTTTCCTATTGTATCCATTTCTTACAGTTTTTCACAAAGTTCCCATACTCATGGAAAAATTTTCATTCGAAAGGAAATTTCTCGTAGTCTAGAGGTTGTTCATGATTCTAGTTGTCCAAGGTTAATAAAATTTCTTCGAGTAGCCCGTTCTCCAATTCGACTTCAACACAGATTCTAGTGCATGCAAACACTCCTTCTTTTGGGATGGTTTTTTTAATGTATCTTCCAAGAGTATTTTAGATGCATTTTAGTGTTTCATCATTCCTACAGTTGAGAGGTAGATGCAATATCCAAACCTAGACTAGAAAAATAGAGGGGATGACATTTTTTGGATTGAAATATGACATCCACCAGTTCAGGTACATTTCTCTTGTTCCCATGAAATATGGTCTTCTTATGAAGATTAAATATCTATCCTTTTTTGTGTAGAATAGGAATGCATAGTACCCATGTCCATCGAAGAAGTGAATTAATTGCCCCTTTAAATGAACGTGTCAGTTCCGCTAAAACCAAACCCCCATTTCCATGGGAAAAGCCATAGTCTGGTAAATTGTCTGATGATTCCACGTTCTACCATAGATAGAGCCATTTGACAGACGTTCTTTCCAAGAATCAGTATTTATGGGATTGTCTTTGTCCTTTTAACAAATTTCATGGGTTGTCCTTTCGAAGATGCATTCGTAGTAGCAACCATGGCATTGAATGTTTCCAAATATATGTTAAGAGGGGGATCCCCCCATGACCAAAATACATCATTCAGGTCGTCGACAGATGGCTAGGGTTTGCAGGTGAGGGTGCGCAGAGCTCTAATTATACAAATAACTAACAATATTAGTATTATTGAAATGCATTTCAATAATAGAAGCAAAATTTGTTATCGATTAAAATGAATGTAGGTTTTTTATTGAAATGCATTTGAAATGTTACCTTTTTGAAAATTATTGAAGTATCTTTGTCTTCATTAGAAAGTGATGAGAGTAATAAAAAACCACCTAGATTTGCACATAATGATTCTAGGAATGAGAAAGTAGTTTGTTCTAGAATTTTAAAATGAGCACTAGTTTTTTAATTGAATAGCTATCTACAACACTCTAATGCAAATTTGTTAAGAACTCATTTTTAAATGAAAACACATCCAGTCCATCTACAAATTTATAAACTATATTAATTTTTCTCTCTCAATAACAAAGTTAACCTTTTTATAAAACTTAACAAATACAATACTCAATAAAAACATATCATTCAATTTAAAACATGGGTCATTTCAATAAAATAAATCTTTCAATTAAACATCATAGATTGAGCGTTGGTTTAAAACTTAACAAATATTTGATGTTCAATAAAAATATCATTTAATTTAAAACATAAATTATTTCAAAAAAAATAGATCATTCAATTAAACAACATAGAATGAGCATTGGTTTAAAACTTAACAAATATTTGATATTCAATAAAACAAATCATTCAATTTAAAACATAGATCATTTCAATAAAATAGATCGTTTAATCAAACAACATATAATGAGCATTGATTTTCTCTTTAGATTGAGATCTAATGTAAATAACAGATCATTCAATTAAGCAACATAAAATGAGCATTGGTTTAAAACTTAACAAATACTTGATGCTCAATCAAACATTTCATTTAATATAAAACATGATATTTTCAATAAAATACATCATTCAATTAAACATCTTATAATGAGCATTGATTTTCTCTCTAGAGAGATATAATGCAAGTTTATTGGGAGTGATTTAAAACATATATCATTTCAATAAAATAAAATGTTCAATTAAAAAATAGATTATTTCAATATAACAAATCATTTCAGTAAAACATAGATCATGTTAGAAACCTAATCCGTTAGGGTTATGGTATTAGTCACTTGAAGGAATGTGAAACGTCAGGTGATAGTATAACTATCATTGGGAGTCCAAAAAACCTCTTGGAAGATGAATCCAAAGCTCACAACTCATGTACTTATAGGTATATCATATTAATGAAAAAAGTAACTCACACTTATCTAAATTTGTGTATCCAACAATGGTATGAGAGTTTCCTTGGTTCTTAGACCCGATTTGAGCTATGGTGGTTGTCCATAGTTGAGTCTTCCTAATCCAGAAATGACTTTGTCTCGTTATTTTTTGGGTGCTTTCATTCCACTTTGCAAAAACGTCTCTGAGTCTGCTTGATTCCTTGTCCCCATTTGTAAGTTTGTCTTGGGTGCTCATTCTAGCATGCAGAAATGCCTTCCCTTCGGTCACTTTGCCCTATGGAGCTCTGGTCGATTCTCTTTACCGGTCTGTGTTTCAGTTTGCAAAACATGTATATTTGGATGCATCTAGTCTATGTGAAAGATGTGTTTACAATATGGTAGAATCTGAGCTTTCTCATTCTCCTTGAATTTCGAAAGATAAACTGGATATTTTGATGTGTCTTTGAAGCTATGTGCTTTATACTCGAAGATGGACAAAAATTCTATAACGTGCACGACCAAACCTACATTACAGAGGCTCAAGGGAAATATCCATTCCAATGCCAAGCTTAGTCTCATGGGGAAACTGCTTCAAGGCCTTCAAGGCATCACCAACTGTTGCAGCAACTGGAAGCCAGTAGAGGGAAATATTGTCGAGGCAGAGGCCAAAACCCCATGTGACTACAGGCTAACTGATTGTTGACAGATCGTACCCTAACCAGCGCTTGTGATTTCTTCCTTTCATTACCTATCCAAATATAATAATCTACAAGTGCTCTTGTTGTTCAAAAATTTGCACTCTCATTGAAATGGTTCTCACCCAGGGTATAGAGGAAAGATAACTCCACCTCTTGTCTTTCTTCATTCACCCACGTGCAACCTTGAGTGAGTTCATTGGAATGATTACTATAGTTTTCCAAGATGTTGTGACTCACATTTGAAAACGTGACAAAATTGACAAAGAAATATTTGAAGAAGCATACTGGGAGAAGATTATATTGGTTGCGAGAAGATTGAACTTTTGTTTGTGTTGCATTGATGACATTGCGATCACTATGGAAAGATACACCATCCCCGTCTCCTTCTATGATGATGACGATGATACCCAGCATGATAAATCCTCAACACTATTTGTAGTTCATCTTGTTGCACCTAGAACAGCTTTATGAGTTCCCTCATTACATAATATTTTAGAATTTATACCTAGCCCAGTAGTTGCTCCTCTCACTAGTTATTTGGGAGGTGAGTTGGTGTTTAAGGAGGATTTCAAGAACATTTTTCTGATGTGAAACACAAAAACATCGATGGCACATTCACCAAAATCAAGATATACTTGTGTAAGTTTACTTGTGTTTTTTTGTAAACGAGTGCATTTTCGGTAGAATCCAACACCCTCCTTTTGTTGTTTGCATTTTCGAGTCTGATTGTTAAAGGGTGGAGTTGCAAGAAACTATGTGAGGTCTAATTTTGTCTCTAGATGGATAGAACGGATGAACTAGAGTTACTACATACTCTAATACTCTCTTATGTGGACAATACAATCACCACTAACAAAGCATTGTGTTGTAACTTGCTTGCAAGCTTCGCAAGCCAAAGTAGCAATGCTACAAACTCAAAATTTACTTCTTCATGATGCACTTGAACGAAAGAATCTTCGACATTCTGAACTAGTACTTGTTCAGAACAACCCTCTTTTCAAAGAAGATGATCATGATGATCAACAGCCAGTACAGAAGAAACTCAGTGAGCCAACTTCATATATGAATGCAAATGAAGTTAAGCCTTCTCTTTCCAAGCCAATCATTAGACCTTAGGAAAAAATCAAGAACAATAAGCATAGAAATAGTATCGGATATGAAAAGGAAGTCACCTTTCATATTCCAGATCATACGAAGCGCACTTCCAAAGTGCTAGATTGCTTCAAGAAACTTCACAATCAACTACTCCAGTTCAAGAGTAGATTTTGAAATGTCGACATTGTCAACGAGTTGGCCACATGGAAGATCAATGCTCCGATCTTCATCTTTGTGAGCATTGCAGAAAGAATAATCATCCTATTGGGCCCCAACAACTCCCCCTATATTTTTACAAAATTTAAAGGGCCCCCCGTTAGAATCTTGATAATTATAATGAGCTACAGAATCAACCTTTTCAAATAGTTCCATACCTTGGCTTGCTTTGAGACAAACTTAAGACATTCACTATAGTATGAGACATTTACTACAAGAGTATATGTCAAAAGTTAGAAACAAGCATAAAAATCTCAATTTAAACAAAAACGTTAATTTTTATCAAATGTTTACTTTCGTTTAAATTATGATTATGTGTTATTTCTTTTGCTCATTAGCAAGTTTGACTATTTTGAATAATGTATTCAATACTTTATCAAATAATATCTTGGTTGGTTTCTCATTTTCATGAAATCATTTGGTGATATTAATTAATTAAATTCTTTTTTCATTTTGCATCTCATTTCAAAATAATAATAATAAAATAATTATCTATCATTTGTTTGATTTTGTAGAAAACCAAAATTAATATTTTTCTATTCTCCATTAACTTGAAGCTTCTAGAATTTTAAGATCATATTTGAAAACAAATTATAAATAATGTTTGTTTATAAGTTATAGTTAGTTTAAATTCATTTTTTATTTTTCTAGATGAGTATTTTCAAAGAAGAATATGAAATTCCAGATTGCTTAATGGCTTTTGTCCTGTGAGTAAAATGATTTTATTTTCATTATAATATCTTCATATTCTTTGAATAATTGATTATGCATTGATTTAAATAACTTTAGTTTTTTTTATCAATACATGGTTAATTATTATCATTTATGTATTAATTTTTCCAATCTTTAAAGTCTATTATCCAAAAAAATTCTTCCAGGACTATACAATGGATAAGTGATTCCAAAAACTTAATAGAACGGCATATATGCATTTTGGCTTTAGCCTTTTGTTTATAATGTTGTTATTTATGTTTTTTTAATCATGTTACATGTGCAGGTCTGATATCTTTAGATTAAATGATCTGTGATGTGTAGGAGGTTTATATGATAAATACCATCTATCATTTGCTTCATCAAAATACAAATGTTGTGATTATATCTTCGATTTAAATAATGGGATTTATCTTTGAGTTTTAAATTGAATGATAAAATGAATACATTGCTTCCAGATTTATCTTGTTGTAATCATGTATAATTATGAGATCACAGGTTTATGTTTGTGTTTCATTTTCTATCGTTAAAACCTAAGTTGCCAATACATATTATGAATTTATTTAGAACAGTCATAAGGTTCATTGTAGATTTCTCTCTTGGACATAGCAGTTGGATGTTCACCACTCATGTAGATGCTTGGATACACCTCACTAATTCATTGACATGATAGCTTCTTTTTATTTTTCTATCATTTATATATCATTGAAACTAGAATGTATAGTTCAGCTTTGACAATCCACATGTTCATGTTTCATTAACTTTTTTTGCAAGATTCTTTAAATTTATAAAAGAAAAACAATAAATATTTTTATGTGCTTTCTTTATCTTCTTCCTAGAAGCAATCATTTTTCACATCGATTTTCGTAAGTTTCAATTAAAACTTGCATCTTGTAAATCATGTAAATAAACAAGACTTGTATATCTTCTGCTTAAATACAACTACTATAGCTACATTTGAATATATGTACATATATATAGTGTGTTTAGTAATTAGTTAGCTATTTCTCTCTTTTATTCGTTTCTTTTAGGATTCTTAGATTGGCTAACGGATCCATTAAACCAGTCAGAACGAGTTACACCAAACGGCTTGGGTTATTTAGACAACCCCGGACCAGACTCGCTCTTCCAGTTGACGGACGATCAATTTCATCCGTCAACAAATGGTGCTAGAAGGAGGGCCAACTGACAAGTTGGCCTTGTAGGAGCCTTTATTTTAAATGTATTCAATTTCCCCATGGCTCCCCAAATCACTGTGTTGGAACATGCTTTCCACTTCTCATTACCCGGTGTTCTCAACGAGACAGTCTCTCACTTGTCCAAACTCACCTTTGATGGTGGAGGGAATGTATCTGTAAAAGACCATATTAACAAGTTTTGGTGTAAATGCATCAAGCATGATATTTCTGATTTAAAGGTTTTGTGCAGATTGTTTGCTTTTACTTTCAGGGGTCAGATTAAACATTGGTTTGAGTCTTTTCCAGCATATCACATTTTTGATTGGTTTTAGTTTGTAGATGAATTTTTAGATGCTTTTGAAATCTATGATGACAATCAATTATGTGAATAATTTCAGACTTTGCTAATCAATGACGATTCATCTTCAAAAGGCTTTTTGACAAGAATCCATCATGTTCTTTGTAAATTTAATCTTGATGACATGCCATTTGTATTAAATCTCCTCTATGATGCTTGCATCTAGTCATATTCGATCGCAAATGATGAAGCAGTTACAAATACTATCACTCAATTGCAAGAAGAATTGTGTTCACAGGATGAGAGGGATCCATCCGAAAATGTTGAACAAGCAAGGGAAGTAGAATCTATTCAAAATGGTCTTACTGACAATCAAATTGGTTTTTCCTCTAAATCATTGTATTTTCAATCCTCGACCATCGTGGAAGAAGATTCGATGTTGGGTCAAGGTGAATGTCCTCGCTCTCCTAACTCTTACTCTAATCAGCATTTAAATTCGGTTATTGAAGAAGACTTAGGTGATGGAAATGATCTTAATCATTCTAACATTCCAATGAAACTGATTAGAGATGTAGATCTGCAATTGGAAGAAGTAACCTTAAACCCTCATCTACAAATCATACCTTATCAACATGAAAGATAAGGTGTTTTCCATGAAAGTTTTGAATTATCTATCGTACATGAGACAAATTTAGATGATCATATTATGTTGAAGAATTTATCACCAAAACAGAGTGAAAATTTTAAGGAAAATGAAGAGGAATGTCTTGAGAATACCATTGTTAAATATCATAGCTCAAGATATTCTTTTCATGTGCTTATTTCTGATTCCTTTTACTCTTTATATCTCGATCTCTTCTTAGATTCTGGAGGATTTGATACTTTACCCACAGTATCTTACTCTTTGCCACCACAATCCAATCTTTTCGATATGCTAAAATTTGGTGAAACTAATTCCAAACATAACACTTATCAAGTCAGATTTGATGCTCTTTCACTTTCATCACTCGAATGGAAAAAGGACATGATGCAAGATGATTTTACACGATTTATTTTTGAAAAAGACAATGCACTCATCCTTATGGAAATTGAATATTCTACATTGCATATTCGTTCTTTGATTAGTTCGAATTTTAATCTTTATGCTTTACATTTTGAAACGATCAATCTTATCATAGGAAACATTCAAACCAATAATCTAATTGATGTCATGAATCCTCTTATGATGTGTTCCCCATTGATATATCCATTTCTTCAAAATCATAGTTTGCATCCTAATTTTTATGACAGGATCTTAGAATGGCTTGAAGATTCGTATCTGGAAAATATTCATAATAAAGATAAAGTTGTGCTTGCTTTGTTTTTACCTAAATATCTAGGAAGTAAGCATGACATGATTCTGTTAGATCCTTCATGTGAAGAAATTGATGAACACTTGGAGAATTGTCAGGAGGATGGGGCACTTTGGCCTTGGTTGATGGTTATGTCAGGTCCCCATAATATTGACAAGTTTTCCAAACTTACTTACACTCTTCCATGCCATTATGACCCATATCATGACCAAATTGCAGAATGGTTGGAGGATTCATACATCAAAAAGTTTCAAAATAATGGTAAGGTCATGCTTGTTTTGTTTTTAAAAGAATATATAGGAGGTAAGCATGACATATTTATTTTTCATATACAAATACTACATTCTTTTATTCTGATTTTCAATTTTATATGTCGTGCAGGATTGAAGATGCTCTTGTGGTTGCATTGGAAATATGATTTTACTTAGCGTTTTGATCTATTTAGTAGTTAGAGTAGGTTTAGGAGTAGGTTTTCCTTTAGTTTTATTTATCAATATTTCTTTGTGTAATAATGCAGTTATGAACATAAGCGGGCACACCAACAGAACCATAATATGAATGTTGTCAGGGAAGTCCACTTTAAATATTTTTCTCTCTGCTTTTCATTGAATATTTCTTTTCGAAAACGTAGTATCATCATGAAAATTTTAAATGGAAAGTAAAGAGATAAGTAAATTTGAACTATCAATTCAACCCTGACCCAAGGTGCCACCAGTAGGATTGCACTCATCTTAATAAGGATTTTTCTATTTTTAGTCTCTTTTATTTTTAATAATAATGCTTGGTCAAAGTAACATCTTATGCATCACTATCTTAAGAAAAAAACTTGTTCGCACTTGATATTTTATATGATTTAGTTCTTCCTTTATTTTACAGTGAGATGAGAGTGGATACAAAAACTCAAGTTTATCTTTGGCCAAAATCATTTCCTGAAAAGTTTTCTTTTGCTGTTTTGATTTTGTGTACTTCTTATTTTGAATCCCATTAATAAAATTTGATTTGGTTTGTTGTGCGTTTTTGTTTTTTGTTTTTTTTTTTGAATGAGTTTTCTTCTTATCTTTCTTTTTGAATCAATATATTTCTGATCAAAGAGATATTGTCAAAGGAAGCATTTATTTTAAGACTTGTGTTTTTCAAGCAATTTGAAATAGTTCAAAGAGGTCCTAATATTAAGATATAGCTCAGACAATTGATTTTTAGGTCAATTGTCACTCTCATTTTGTCTTCAAATTATCTTTGCTAGAGTATTACACCAGAGATATGGTTTAAATCTTTGAGAATTACGATGATATTTAAACTTTTTACACTGTCCATATTCTTAAGGAATCACTTTTAAGTGCTTCCCCATTCTCTAGATGATTTCTTAAAGGAAATCTAAAATCTTTAAACCATGATAAAACTTCCAGTTTTGAAAGAAAATAAATAAACTATTCACCTATATTGCAATTAACCTCCAGTATCACCCCGCTCTTTTTGTCATCAAGAAATCTATAATTGTATTACTATTTAAAAGTGGCATAAGAGGGTTGAAAGCACTTATGTGTGGGAAGTGTGTGTAAACCCGTTGGGGTACTGAACAAGCTCGCTAGCAATGGGTAAATGCACACATGATACCAAGACAACTTCGTCGGAATACTGAATAGGCCTGCTGGCAACAAAGCAATGTTGGGTCGAGAGGTAGCAGATATATGTTTTTAAATTAACTTTTATGGAAGTATACATCATATGGATACAACTATTGGATGGGATTAAAGCATTTGAGTGGGTTAAATGACATCCCTGTCAAGGCTATGAACGCCTACTGGCAGCAGTGGCTCTGTCAACGGTATTGAAGTTCTTTTATAAACATCGTGACTATTTGATTAAGACATTATTTCAAGTCATAATCTTCTGCAAAGAAAATTCTATTGTCTGATTATAACATTGATCTTATCCTAATACTATATGGTCTCAGAGTGAATTTATTTCAGGGAGCTTAAATCCTTTTTCAAGTCTTATTATTTTCTTCCTGAGATGAAATCTTACCAGATCAGAGATAATTGCTTCACCCAGCAAGTCTCCATTTGTTGGGCCTCAACAATTCCCCCTATATTTTTACAAAATTTAAAGGGCCCCCCGTTAGAATCTTGATAATTATAATGAGCTACAGAATCAACCTTTTCAAATAGTTCCATACCTTGGCTTGCTTTGAGACAAACTTAAGACATTCACTATAGTATGAGACATTTATTACAAGAGTATATGTCAAAAGTTAGAAACGAGCATAAAAATCTCAATTTAAACAAAAACGTTA
>JASDQU010880682.1:0-23365 GCA_032191745.1 Picea mariana
CACTACCATCTTCCCGTGCAGGCGCGCACGACGAGGTGCGGATGCTCCTGCATCAGTTCTTTAAGCCTTTTGATTATCGTTCTCTAAATTTATACAATCCTTTTTTAGCCTTCCAGACCCTCCTCTCTTAGTTGGTGATGCATTTTAAGGGTGTACACAGGTTTTCTTGTACTACAATCATGTACATACATGATTTTCTCTAGTTAAAGTCACATACATACGCTACTTGTCCATTGGACAGTCACGTACATGTTTCGTGAGGAATTTTTTTAACTTTTCTAGACTTCTGGAGGTAGGGGTTGTGACTCTGTGGGATCTTCATGGGTCCTGCTAAGTCTTTTGGTTTTAGAATCAGTTTTCGTTGCTTGCAATATTTCAATAAAATTCCAAATATATTTTACATCTTTCTTTTTTAATCAAGGTTCTTTTTTGTATACTTATAGTTTAGGGTTTTAGAAATATTTGTTGGGTGTTTTTAAAAAAAATGGATTGATCTAATGAATAATACATCAATAATAATTAGAATACTCTTTGCGGTTACAATATTTCAATAGATTATGCTGGAATTTTCCTAATAGCCTTGCAAGCCCTCGTTTCCCTATATTTATGATATTGTCTTCCCCCATGAAAACCATTGTTTTCAGAATTTGTGTTCCTCTTTATCTTGTCTGGATGAAGCCTATTTCTTCCTTGGACCCGTTGAGACACAAAACTTTGGAGGTATTCTTCATCATCCTAGCCCTTGGGTGGAGGAACTTAGAGCATGGTTCTGGGATCATGTCGCAACGGTTATAGGTTGTAACTAACCACCTTTTTCTATTATCAATAAAACAAATCTCATTCTCATCTGATTCTTTGAGTTAATTCACGATTTTAATGATATTATGTGTATCTTGTCTTGAATCTGACATAGAATTTGGATTGATCATATTTAATTAGTTACTGGATAACTGATTTCTTGCAGTTGCATACTTCTTTGATTGCAGGAGTTTTAGAAGATCATTGTTAAGGATTTCTAGAGCGAAAGACCTCAAGTCGTATCTACTTCAAACGTAGTATTCCAGGTATGTCCTTCTTTATTTCTTCCAAAAGTTAGTTATTGTAGGTAGTTATTTCCAATTGATTGTCTAATTAGAGGTTGAGAGGAGTATTTTAAGGGAATTTATCTATTGTTTCCCTAACCCAATTTCATAGGACTTATATTTCCATAATAGAAATGGTGACCATTGTTTTCCCTTGACCAAGTTTTGAGGACCCTTGGTCACTTCTGACCTATTTTGGGACTTCGACAGGCTGTCGAAGGTGGAGCGCAAGTCAAGGTAGAGATCACGGGATCTCAGGCCCTTGTTTAGGGATTTTTGGGTTTTGGGATTATATAAAGGGTATGGGGATGTCAGACCATGGGTTTACCCATATTTAGGCCTCTTTTGTAATGTATAAATAGATAGCTAGGCGATGTAAGCTAGTGGTGAATGGGTGATGCTAAGTGCTAAGCGCAAGTGTGTGATACCGAGTGTTAAGTGCAAATTGTGAAGGCTTTGTGCATGATGTGTTGAGAACTTGTAGAGCTAAGTGAAAGTGAATGTAAGAGACAATGTAAAGGATTTGTATTGCAATATAGCTCAGGGAAGGAGGATCTGGTGAAGTGTGTGCAGATCTCTTGTCCTATGCGGAGTAGGATATTGTGGTTCTATGCATGTATAAGATTGATAAAAGATAATAAAAGAGAAGAAGAGTTGGTGGACATAGCCCCGGGCTAGGGGTGAACCACGTATATGCTCTGTGCAATGTATTGATGCATTTATCTATTTACTTGCTTAGTTCTTTGATGTACAATGAATGATAGATAGATCTGTGATGCTTTGTGCTTAATAATATGGATGAATTCTATATCTAACCTATGTGAATGTGCTTAGTGCTTGAATATAATAAATCTGGGTGAATACTGAATTGATCTGTTGTTAGGGGTTTATCTGTGAAGTAGATACTAGTTATATACTGATGAACTGTAACTGCTAAGTGTTCTGTTAAGGTGTTACAATAACATATCTATGTCCCAGCTAAGGTTGCAAACACTGGAGTCCTGCAACCACCCATGCCTCTACCTTGGGTGAGACTTCATCAGCTTTGTAGGTGTTCCCGAAAGGGTCGGTAGTTATGTTTTTGTTGATGCATTGTTGAAGCATCGAACCCTGGGCCTACTGCTATGCCAAAAAATGGTTTTGTTGTTGAGACTAAAAATGTGATTGTCGAGAACTAAAGAAAAGAGAAATATTTGTGCGTATATTTGTTTCCCTAGTGCACAATATTCTACTTGACCTATAAAGCTCTGTGCTAAGAAGAGAAGTCAGATATGAAGAAAAAAGGTAAGATCTTGAAGCTTTGTTCTTTGATAGTGGTAAGAATAGTGAAAAGTTTTTATTCAAAAGGTAAGATAAGTGGAAATGTTTATTTCAAAAGTATGGATCTAGGTATGTTTGATAAAAAATTCCTATCCTTAAAACTAGGGCACACATAGAAGAAATAAGATTTTTTATGAGTAGATCTGATAGAAATGATGAAAGACATGTTATTCCTATGCATATAAAGAATGTTTGGACTAACAAATGGATGCAGGATCCTAGAAAGATTTTTTTGCAGTTTAGATACTATGACCCTAGTGTGCAGTACACGAAAGGTTGGGGATCGTTCAAGAGAAAGAGAGGATGAAATCCTTTCTATTGTTGCAAAAGAACAGGACATCTTGCTAAAGAATGTCCTGGTAGAATACCTAGGTTTCCTTTTTGTAAAGCTATGGATCACGAAGTTTTGGATTTCCCTAGAATTATTGCTAAGGTTGAAAGAATGAATATGAGACAAGAAAACCCTAAGGAAGATCAAAAAACTAAGACCATGGAAGAACCCCAAAAAGAATCAGAGAATGTATTTCTATAAATGAAAGAATCCTAAATGATCATAGAAATATCAACTTATCAGAGATCTTCAAAGAAAAAGAGTGCATAGAAACAAGAATAGGCGACTTCGACATTGACTGTGTTCTGGATGAAGAAACATAGGTGAACATCATGAAAAAAAGAAATTGGGAAGTTTTGGGAAAGCCTGCTATGATTCACTCATTGGGAGGAATAAGATTATTCAGAGGAAAGTTGATAACCCTATGTGGAAGACTCACCCAGATCTCTATGAGTTCTCATGGAACTTCGACAGAGGAAGATTTTGAGGTTGTTAAATTCATTAAGAACAATGCTCCATTTACTATGTTACTAGGAAAAACCTAGATTGAGAAGGATCAAACCAGAAGAAAAGAAGAGGAAGCCTTAGAACAGATGAAGCAAGAACTAAAAAATTTCATGACTAGGAGGATAGCGCACTTGATTGAAGAATAGGAGAATAGATTGAAGCTATTTAGAACTAGAAAATTGGATGTCAAAGTTGAAAGAACAAAAGAAGACTCACAGAAGAATGGAGCACCTACCCCATACATAAAAGAAGTATTTCCCTTGAACCCTATGAGAGAATCTCAACAGCATGAAGTTACCATGCCAAAAAGAGATAAGAAACAGAGTGGAAAGAGAAATACTGAGACAAATATCACAGGGAAGAAGGCTAGAAAGATTAGTAAGAAGAGAGAAAAGCTGCAGAATGTTCCATAGGGGACTTCACAGAAGGAATATTTGAAAAACTGGAACTTCACCGGTATGTCAGAACAACGCAACATGGCACTTCACCATGGCGAAGAAATATAACCATTGGAGGCCTTATGACCTTTAGACCAACACTCTGAACGGTTAGAACAATAGTGATGACCAAAAATCTCACCATCAGACCGTTGGGACCGCACCACAATGGACATAACCACATTGATAAAGGCCTCTTGTTCGTTAGAGAAGACTCGTGACATTGAAGTCTACTTATTCCATCGAATGTTGCACTGAGAATTTTTTTTTGAATTGTATCCAAGCCAACTCATTGCTACCTCGTTGTGTTTACTGAGATCGACACCTATTATATTTCTTTGACCACCCATTCATCAATGTGAGTTATCGTATCTTAAGTGTGTATGTCGGATGAACTCGGAACAACTGAAAAGTGTGTAGAAGAATTTCTAATCGATCTAATGGCTGAGAAAGTAATGTCCATAGGAATTCAAGCCTCGTCGATGAGAGGAGTGCAAGCCTCCCCATCGACTGCTCATGGATCCAGACCATCCCGAGATATAGAAGAGAAGAGAACCAAGCATTGAGATGACTTGGTGAACACTAATTTAATCTTGACTATCCTACCTGACTACATCCCGCCTTTGGCTAACGTGGTGAGTTGTGACAATGTCCTGAGTGATTTCGATTATACCTTGGTTATTGCGTACCTCCCGAAGGGGATATGTGAAGTTAGAATGTAGAAGGATAAGATCGCGACATTAAAATTCAGTGACTTCAACCTAGGAGACTACAAGAACCACAATATGCTTTCCCCTCATAGATATTTGACTAGGATGAAGGGAAGAACTCAAAAATAATCCCCCAACCATGGACTATGAACCTTGTGTAGTCCACCATCCTCAATGTGATGAATATTCCACATTTTGGAAGGCACCAGGAGGTTAACGCATGTGTCAAGCTCCTGCTATTGTGCTACCATGACAACTATATATGGCTAGATAGACACATCACATTCGATTCGACGTTGATCCATAGGATCATCGGATTGAACATGCAGGGACCCGACCCACAGGACTTCTACCCAGGGAAGGATGTAGACCACGCACTGGCACAGAGGATTAAAGACACATATGGTGATATAGAAAAGGGGATGTGAGTCTACAAGGTAGCTTCCATCCAGAATGACGCAGTGCGCTTGGTCTGTCAGTTGATCATAGGAAATCTAGTAAGAAAGAACAGACCTACGTAGGTCATGGGGTTCGTTGTTGACCTCGCTGGAAAATGTGTAGAAGGACTCCAAATGAACTGGGTGAAGTACTTAGTCAACTAGCTCGAATTGGATTTTCGTGAAGCTCAGGATCAAGGCTATGAATTCCATTTTAGCTGGCTACTAATCCTCATAGCTTTTACTTCTTGGGAGATGTGAGAAGGTGCAACCTTCCTAGATATTGAGCCATTCGATCCACTCGCTGAGAAGTTCACCACGCTCTGGTACTCGAATGATATGAGAAAACAGTGGCAGTCAAACGCAGTATTTCACACATACTATCTCCAGTTGAAGAGGGCTATTAGGGCTGTCCCTCATATGACGTCAAACACCCTACACCTGTTCAGACCCCTCATGAAGTTCCACGCAGATCGACACTCTATTTATATCACTACACATGTAGATGAGGATAAAGAAGAGCTTCAATCATACTATAAGCTCACATAGGAGGCCCATGAGGAGATATCTAAGGACTAGTTTGCATAGCTCTTTATCCCTGTTGACCCCACAAAAATGTATGATCCTGAACTAATTGGTATCTTGGAGGCCACTCACGAAGAACACAACACACCTAGAACTAACACAAGGAATAAGACCGAAGAGGTATAAAAAATGAGGAATGCATCATAAGAAACGAATTCGAAATCACTGGGATGAGGAGGTGATGATGAAGTAGATAAAAAAGAGACCAATGGAAAATATGATCAAAAAATGCAAGGCAAAGTAACACTGCCTATGGATTATGTTGATGAGACCAATCCCTCCAAGAAAAGGAAGGTTTCCCCCACAAAACCTACCTCACGGAAGAAATCCAAAGATAGTGAGACCAAGATGTAGACTGTACTCACACTCAATGACTTTGACTTCATCATCACATCTGTATCAGATGCCTCATAGGATATTATGCAAAACACTGAAGCTAAGCAAGAAGCCATGTATGAAAAAATTGCGACAAAACTAAGAGGGGTACAACAGACCCTTCAATTCATTCGTGTAATATCCACTGCGCCCCTACCATCAAAAGAACCAGAGTTGGGAGATGATCTTTCCCAACTACGCATAATAACTGATGTGACCGAAGCTCTCCTTCGTCAAGCCCAAGAAAAGAAAGAACAAGATACAGTGGCTCTAAAGAAAGAAAAAGAGGAAATGGTAGAGAAATGTTGAGTTACATAACACGAGAAAGATGACCAAGTTAGAAGAGGAGAGAGTGCAGGTCAAGCAAGAGAAAGAGCAGTTCCTCACAGAGAAGCTTAGAGTCAAAGAATCAGTCAACATAGCACTTTGCTCTATGACTGGCTTAGAGAAGAAGGTGGAAGAACCAGTAGGGCATCATGTATCACAACTTGTCGAAGCTATCTAGCAGCTTCAATAGAGAATCAAAGATCTAGAGCTACGAACACTGCCAAGTACCCCTCAGGAAGTGTGAGGTCAAAGACAAGCCACTGCTCGGAGTGCAACTGAGAGGATCAGAGCACTCACTCTGGAATGCAAACAACATAGCAGTAGAAGTTCACAAACCTACAAGCAACTTACTGAATACCTTGAACTAAAGGCACTGGAGTCACATCTCCAGGAGGAAAAGAAGTAAGAAACAATAGTACAGGCTTAGTTGAAGCTCATGTTAGCAGTTGAAAGGATGAAAAGATCCCAGGAACAACGTACTGCTCAACAACAGGTCCACACCATATAGAGAAAAATCATGGAAGTGAATCAGAGGCTGCAACCAGACTAGGATGAAGCATGTCAATTGTTTGAGGAGATTGAAGGTTGAGGAGCAGATTTGGAACAAGGCATGGATGAAGTTGAACATTTCTTAGAGGGACCTGTCAACAAAGT
Organism: Picea mariana; assembly: GCA_032191745.1. Taxonomy (NCBI): domain Eukaryota; kingdom Viridiplantae; phylum Streptophyta; class Pinopsida; order Pinales; family Pinaceae; genus Picea; species Picea mariana. The sequence goes on from JASDQU010880682.1 coordinate 6,766, forward strand.
AGTTATCGAAGAGTTCACCGGGCAAGAGGCCTTGGTGCAACAACAGGTCAAAGAAGCTCAAGCCAAGCTCGAGGATTTTGAAGAAGAGATACCCAAACCATAGTGACTCGAGATGAGTCACATGTTAGTGTTGGGGGCCTATTGGCCTTTGACCAAGTTTTGAGGACCCTTGGTCACTTCTGACCTATTTTGGGACTTCTATAGGCTGTCAAAGGCGGAGCACAAGTAGAAGTGGAGATCGTGGGATATCGACCCCTTGTTTTGGAATTTTTGGGTTTTGGGATTATATAAGGGGTATGGGGATGTCATCCCATGGGTTTACCCATGCTTAGGCCTCTTTTGTAATGTATAAATAGATAGATAGGCAATGTAAGCTAGTGCCAAATGGGTGATGCTAACTGCTAAGTGCAAGCGTGTGATACCGAGTGCTATGTGAAAATTCTGAATTCTTTTTGCATGTTGTGTTGAGAACTTGAAGAGCTAAGTGCAAGTGACTGTAAGAGACAATGTAAAAGCTTTGTGCTGCAATATAGCTCGAGGAAGGAGGATCTGGTGAAGTGAATTTAGATCTTCTGTCCTATGTGGAGTAGGATCTTGTGGCTTTGTGCATGTAGAATATTGACAGAAGATAATAAAAGAGAAGAAGAGATGGTGGACGTATCCCCAGGCTGGGGGTGAACCATGTATATCCTGTGCGCTATGATTTGTGTGATGTATTGATGCATTTATGTGTTTACTTTCTTAGTGCTTTGATGTAATATGAATGATAGATATATCTGTGAGGCTTTGTGCTTAATAATATGGATGAATTCTAGATCTAACCTATGTGAATGTGCTTAGTGCTTGAATAAACTAAATCTAGGTGAATACTGCATTGATCTGTTGTTAGGGTTTTATCTGCAAAGTAGATACTGATTAAATAATGATGAACTGTAACTGCAAAGTGTTATGTTAAGGTGTTACATTCACAAATTTGTGTCCCGGCTAAGGTTGCAGACACTGGCGTCCTGCAAACACCCCTACCTTTACCTCGGGTGAGACTTCATCTGCTTTGCAGATATTGCCAAAAGTGTCGGTAGTTAGGGTTTTTTTGGTGTGATGTTGAAGCATTGAACCTTGGGTATGCTCCTGTGCCAACAACCATACTAGGGATTCTCCCTTTTTGGGTTGCTAGGGGTGCTTGATTTTTGCATTTCTTTTGATTTATTTTTTTTGGTTCTTTAAGCATTTTGATTATCCTTCTCTAAATTTATACAATCCTTTTTTAGCCTTCCAGACCCTCCTCTCTTAGTTGGTGATGAAGTTTAAGAGTGTATGCAGGTTTCTTGTATTACAATCATGTACATACATGATTTTCTCTAGTTAAAGTCACATACATACGCTACTTGTCCATTGGACAGTCACGTACATGTTCCGTGAGGAATTTTTTTTACTTTTCTAGACTTTTGGAGGTAGGGGTTGTGACTCTATGGGATCTTCATGGGTCCTGCTAAGTCTTTTGGTTTTAGAATCAGTGTCCTTTGCTTGCAATATTATAATAAAATTCCAAATCTATTTTACAGCTTTCTTTTTTAATCAAGGTTGTTTTTTGTATATTTATAGTCTAGGGTTTTAGAAATATTTGTTGGGTGTTTGTTACCCTCTGTTTCCTGTTCCTGCAATGTTGTTACGGTGTATGGTCATATGTTTGCAATCTTTCTTCCCCTTTGCTTTCTTGTTTTCTTGATTTTTATAAATAAAAGTGTAAGAATGTGTGTTTGTTTGTGAATTTTTCCTCCTTTCCCTTTTTCATTTGCATCTGAAAAAGAAAAGTTCATCACATGCACATTTTCTCTCTTATTTCACTTTTGTACCTTAAAAAAAAAACTAAAATAATTTTTTTTAGAGATTTGATGAAAATAATTCCAATCTTGTTAGTTGTATTGCATCTAAAACTTGCATTAGTAAATGCATTACATCTAATAGAAAAAAAATGCATTATTTTCATACAAGAAGGAAAGAGTTTGTTTTTATTAAATTCTGAAGCATTATCTACACTCTCATTTTAAGTGAAGAACTATAATGTTGCATTTGTGTTCTTAAGTGTTTTTTCTATCGTTTCTGTCAAAAACATCATTTAGTTTCAATCCATACCCTTTTTGAGTAAATAACAACCTATAAAATGAATGCTAACTAAAATCAATTAGATATTTTCATTTTATTAGGGTAAATGAACAAGTTTTGGCTAGGGCCTTGGTTTAGGTTGGAGAGTTAATTTCTCCAAGGCCAAAAATAAACTTAGGAGTCTGAGATAGGGAGTGAAAAACCCAATTTTGCATAAGTATAGCTGGGAAGCTCCTCTAACACAATATTCAAACACAAGGTAGTGAAAAGGAAAGATGAGGCGATAACCCCTCCAAATATTTACCGAGCATAGAAGAGAGATCGTATATTGGGGATTTTTCTTGAAGTGACATTGACTCATCTCGTGTCAGTCCTCTACAAATTTTAAGCTTGGTTGAGATTTTCCTGAAGTGATACTGGCCCTCTTAGCATCAGTCCTCTAGAAGCTTTTGACCTAGTTTGAGATTTTATAAAGTGGCATTGGCCCTTTTGTAGGCAATCCTATGGAAGTGCTTTAGGCTTAGTTACCCTACCCATACGTTCGATCCTAATTATCAACTATATCCCCTAGATGTTGACTATGAGTTGGTGACCTTAGTTTATTTTCCTAGGGATCTCATATGTGACTTCGGGGAATTTTCCATGGCACCTAGGGAGGACTTCGTATCACACTTATCAGTACTACTTGAACCAGATAAGGCTGGCTAGTGGGGGTCAATGTAATTTATTTTCACTCCTTTTTTCACTAGTCCACAAGACTTAATCAACCCTTGCATTCATTCAAAAGGTATTTTTCCTTAATTTGTTACTATTGCGATATCAGGACCTAATCCACATGATTCGGGATATTGGAAAAACAAATTGTGATTGTTGTTGATCATAGGGCCTTTTTTTTAGTGGTGTGTTTGTGATCATATAGGAAGGTGTGGGAAGTCAGGTAGATCTAGAGACACAAGGTGTCTTACCAACCACCTCATCTATCAAGGAGACTTAAAGGACTTGATATTGAAGAAGAAGTAGAGGTCAATCATCTGCCTCCTCCTCTTATACATAAACCTGACCAATCCAACACTTTTGTACCAATTGGTCTAGTCGAGATTGTAAATATGAAACCTGCAGAAACTCACATCAATCAACAGCTCAAATTTGCTAATCGTTCATTATGCTCACTCTTTGAGTGTAGGCATGTCATTACCTCCAACAACCAATTATTTTTCATTTGGTATGTCGTCAATGAGCATGCAAAACGTCTTGACTAGTTCCCAGTCACTAACCCAAACTTCTAACGTTGGTGTGGGGAGTTCCTATATCCCATACCAAGTTATTCCTTGGGGCGTATGTCATATTTTGTTTATTATTTCCCTCTATTGGAATAGGGTCATTCCTGTCTCCCAAACCCAATCCCTCTGGGGGTGGGATGGTTATATGGGTAGTGGATTTAAATCTGCTAGCATGCCATATACTTCGACTCCATTCACACTATATGGTGGATTCAGAAGCAATCTGTTCACTTTGTCTATGGTGTTGGTGGGGGAAACCCCTTCCATGTTCAATGGAACCCCATGCAAGGATATTTTTCCTCAAAAGGGATTCTGCCATAATGTCCCCTTTCTCAGCCATAATGTCCCCATGCAAGGAGATTTTCCTTCGTAAGGAGGGTTAGTAGGGGGAAACCCTATTTTTCCCTTCTCAAACATGATGGGTGGATTTTTTCCTCCATATAACTAGGGACAACATGGTTTCATACAAATGTATGTCCTATCCACAAAATCTTCCCGGAAACCTAGTGCCAGCTTCAATCCAAGACCTTCTTTTTAGGCTACTAATTCATGGTTTATTAATCTCATGTTTCTTGCCTCAATGTTGCATCCTAGACTACCTTTTCTGGAAACCCTTAATTTTCCATATTTTTCCAAGTTAATCGATGATACTATTCATTACAACCCTACTTAGGCTCCGGATCCTACCAAAATGCCTTCAGATATACCAAAATTTTAAGGTAAGAATGGTGAAGACCCTGGAGACCATGTGATGACGTTTCATTTATGTTGCTCCTCTAATTCGTTTAACAATGAATCCATTTGGTTACGATTGTTCCAACACACCCTCACTAGGAGTGTGACCAAATCATATATGGAACTGGAGGGGTCAAATCTTGGAACTTTCAATGATCTAGCCATGGTATTTCTTAACAATTTCCAACTCTCAGTCTGGTACGATGTCAGCACAAAGAGTTTGGATAATTTTGAAAAAAACAAATTCACTTGCATTTCGGATCACATTCAGGAATGGAGGAGACATAAAATATTTATTAAGGCCATGGTTCCTCCATAATTTATTTTAGAATGGTTATTGAAGTCATTAATTCTTTATTTCTCTAAGGATGTTACAACTTCATAAGTGTTCATAGAGGAGAAAGTGATCTTCAGAGAAAAATTGTTAGAGCTCATTTACAATTAGTCGGGCATGCTCTATAAGATAATTAAAAACATTTAATGATCAACCCTTGACTTGGAAAAACCAAAATCATGACCGCATGTTGATGGCATTATCAGTTATTTTCATAGAAAAGCCGCAAATATAATTTCCAAATAGATAAAACAGTCGTCGATTCAATGAATTGTTTCTTGTCATACCACTAGTTTTACCACCCCCACCACCCATTCATCAAATGTACACATTGTGAATTTGATGAATCCAAAGGGTCCTCTAAAACCTGGAGGAAAAAAGAAAGGCAAGGGAAAAAAAGGTGGTGGGGGAAACGAGAGAAATACAGGTAACAATGTTGAGGGGGAAAGGAATGAAAAGAAAAAGGTAAATTTTCCTTGTAAGATTTGGAATGAATATCACTTGACTCACCTCTTCCCAAAACACGAGGAATCCCAACACTTGTTAATGCAGTAGAAGCTTGTTGTTTTGACTAACTCGTTTCCACAAGGACATAATTTAACACAGGGTACTTCCTCAACACCTAATATGGATGGGGAAAATCAGGGTACCCCCATGTTGGAATAAAAAACAACGAATGTCTATATATTAAAGTCATATCTTGATTTCCAAACTAGAGCTTATGATTACAGGAGTCTTGATTCTACAAAAAAGGATAAGGAGTTACCAAAACCATCAAGCACTCTCCATATAAAGAAACAAATGGTAGACCCAATGCCTCTCATACTAAAAGATGTCTTGAAGAGGACATCACACAATCCTAATGCTATAGTAGCCCAAAATTATTCTATTGTTGAAGATTTATCCAAACGCCTTGTGTTATGTCTACATTGGAAGTTCTCCAGAGTTGCTCGTCACAATGAAAATGCATTGTTGTATCCTTTAGGGGATTTTGAATCCTCTAAATAACTATCCATCATGTTTTAAACTTATAACATCAATCCTCGTCTTGTGTATCACATTGTGTTTTAGATTTTAGTGGTTTACACCATGAAGTTTTGCTCGAAAAATAATTTTTGCACTATGTTGGATGAAGACGCTTTGACATGTGTCATGTCACTATCATGTTGGAGAGATATCGTCTCACCTGAGTTATCTTTGTCTCCTACGTTTCTCACAATATTTGATGGTTTTTTTCTTAGACCACATGGGATTATCCCTTCTTTCCCCATCTAGTTAGAGGGAAAAATCATGTGTGGCGAAGTAGAAGTAGTTGACATGCCTCTAGACTATAATATACTCCTAGGAAGAAGCTAGATGTATTCTATGAAAGCTATAGTTTCCACGATTTTTCAAGTGTTATATTTCCCTCATGAGGAGAGTATTATCACTATGGATCAGTTTCCGGTCACTCGAGTGGATCCTGCAACATCACCAATATCTACATTTCCTTTGATTGAAAATTTGTAGCAGGCACCTACGAATTGGCGTGTCAGAGTGTATCCTTCCTTGATGGGTAATTTCGATTTTCCTACACCATCATTGGACGTTAATGACATTCTGGCCATTCCAAAACATTCTATGATAAAGGATGATATATTTCAAGTGATATCTTTTCAAACTTCTTACTTTGAAGATCCATGGACTCTGCCTCCTCCATCAACTTCGAGGGATAGTTTGGAATGTACCAAAATGAAAATTCCATTATCTACAACTGAGATATCTTATCAAGGCATTCAATGAGCTACTGCAGACAAAGATTAATATCATGCCTCGATGGCGGAAGTGGATATAATTTTAGAGACTATATGGGATCTTAATTATTCTAACTCTCACAATTTCTTTGACATCATCCTCCCTTCAGATGAGGCAATCATAGAGGCGATGAAAAGTCTTGAATGACCTTGGGAATAATTACATTATAGGTATCATTTCCTTCATTAGCCGATTCATGTAGATAAAGGATAATTTCATTCGACCATGATTGAAGATGTCGATCATCCATTGAACCCTCTGGCAACTAATGGTATATTTGCTGATGGGAATGTGGAGAATATTTTGGATACTATCCTGATCAATATCTCCAAGACCCCCAATGTGTTGTAAAAGTTTTTCATTGGGGAATTTTTTTTTCCAGAAGATATTCGTTCATATATGACCCTTTTTAAGAAGTTTTTCAATGTGTTCTCTTGGTCCTATGAGGAAGTGTAGGGAATTGATCCTTGGATTGTCCAACACGATATTCAAACTTATACAAATGCTAAACTGGTTCAACAAAATTTGTGACCATTCAAACCTAGGAAAGAAGCAACAATTAAGGCTGACATGGAAAAACTACTTAAAGAAGGATTTATCGATCCATTCCCATTGACAGAATGGGTATCCAACCTCATTCCAGTTGACAAGAAATAAGGTACAATTCGAGTGTGCATGGATTTCTGATATTTAAATAAGGCTTGTCCTAAAGATAACTTTCCTATGCCATTTATCAATCAAATACTTGATGAATGCGCAGGAAGTGAGATTTCCTCTTTTATGGATGGTTTTCCTAGTTATAACCAGATACAAATCCATCTCGAGGACCAACATAAGACTACTTTATTTTTCCTTGGGGAACCTTTGCATACAATAAAATTCCCTTTGGCCTAAAAAATGATGGAACCACTTTTCAACGGGCCATGATGTTTGATTTCCATGATATCAAATACATAGTGGAGGCTTATCTGGATTATCTTATAGCTCGCTCTCATAAGAGAGTGAAATATATATTACACCTTCTCTTTGTCTTTGAAAGGTGTCGATATTATCAAATCCATTTGAATCCTCAAAAATGAATTTTATGTGTTACTTCATGTCATATTTTAGGGTTTATCATATCAACCCAAGGGATCATGGCCGACCCTTTGAAGGTTAAGGAAATATTACAGTTTCCTCCCCTACGTACAGTGCATCAACTTCAGAGCCTACAAAGAGAGGAAAATTTCCTTCAACGTTTCACACCAAACTATGATGATATCACGAAAGGATCTATGCACCTATTGAAGTTGGTAGTCCATTTTTTCTAGGGTGAATCGGTTCAACATTCATTCGATGCGTTGAAGAAATCTCTAATTTCTTCCCCACTACTTAGTCATCCTGACTATAATAGAGATTTATTGTTGTATCTTTCAGAAACAAAATCCTCTATCAGCATGGTGTTAGTTTAGGAGGATGATGACCCCAAGGATAACATCATCTATTATCTGAGTCATGGCTTGGTTGGTCCTAAACTAAATTATTTAGACATTGAAAAGTTGGCATTGACATCCTTCCATGCTATGCAATGTCCATGACATTACATTCTTATGCGTAAAACAATTTTTGTTGTTGACATTAATTCATTTCAATATGTGTTGACTCAACAGATAATCAGAGGTAATTACAACAAGTGGATTTTTGTGCTTCAAGTGTTTGATTTGGATTTTAATTCTTCTAAATCTAAGAAGTACTTAGTCTTCGTTTATTTGATGTTGGATTTTCTAGTAAAGAGGGAGGAAAACATAGTCATTGAGTCATTCCCAGATGAGTATATCTTCCTCATCTCTTCATCTGACCCTTCGTATGGAGATATCATCATATATCTCTAGAATCTGAAGTTTCCTTCGCACTTTTAGAGAGATTACCAACAATGTATTTTCCATAGGACAAAGAACTATCTCATTATTGGTGACACTTTGTATCCTCGAGGGGTAGATTCAATTCCCTATCACAACCTCACTCATAAGGAAGAAGAGTTGTTTTTTAATGTTTTCCATAATCGAGCATGTTGTGATCATCTGTCTAGGTTGGAAACAACCAAAAATATTTTGCGCATCAGAAACTTTTGGTCAACGATCTTTAAATATTGCATTGACGCGGTCAAGAAGCATCACCCCTGTCAAATATTTTATAAAAATATGCATGTGCATCCCGCTCCTATGTTTCCCATCATTACCATCGATCCCTTAACCAAGTGGGGGGATGATTTCATGACATGTCACTTGGTTTTGGCGAGGGGGCATCACGATATCATAGTGGTTGTAGACTATTTTATGAAGTGGGCATAAGTGATGTCTATGTTTTTTATTGATGGTGAAACCACATCATGTTTTCATGTTTATTAGGTCATATCTAGGTTTGGAGTTCCAAAAGAGATTGTCACTGACCATGGAAGTCAATTTAAGAACCACATGATGTCAAAACTAGAATCAAAACTGGTTTTTGGGCAGGAGCACTCGTTTCCTTACTATCCTCAGAAAAATGGTCAGGTTGAAGTTGTTAATAGATCTCTGAAAACCATTTTGTGAATAACTTTCAATGCAAGAAAACAAAATTGGTATTTGATGTTATATATGACATTACGTGCCTACCGAACCTCAGTCAAAATGACAACGAGATTCTTGCCTTTTCAACTTGTTCATGGGGTGGAAGTAGTTTTGCCTATTGAATGTGAAATCCCTTTTCTTAAGATGGCTATAGAGCTCCTCCCTAACACGCTTGAACTAGAAGAGAACCTTATTTACTTGGAAACTCTTGATGAGAAATGTCGAGATGCTGCCATAGCAAATGAGGCACATAAGAATAGTGTCAAGGCTAACTATGATAAATTTGTGCACCCCACAGTCTTCTCTGAGGGGGACCTTCTGTTGGTCTATGACTAGGACAAAGCCACCTTGGGGAAGGTAAGTTTAATCCATTATGGGATGGCTCGTTCATTATGAGACATGTCATGCAAAAAGGATCCTATGAACTTGGGGATTTTGAAGGAAATGTGCTTTTGAAGCATAGAAACAAGCTCTACCTTAAAAAGTATTACGCTTAAGATGACATGCCTAGGCATTCTTCTTGTAAATTTTTGTACATTTTTCTATTTAGTGGTAGTTTAGATTATTTTTTTGTGATAGTGGTGCTTATGGTGCTTCTTATTGGTTAGAATATGTCATGGGATTATTCAAAGTTCATAGGGTTCGCTAATGATTCCATTCATCACTCTCGGAACTTGGCTTCCACCGCTTGGGTGATCTGTTCACCCACAAGTCAATTGGTTGCTTTGAGAAGTGTGTGTCTTGACCCTTCCACCAATAATGTGGTCGAGTATAGATTTGTTATCGAACTGCTTCATGACGCTATTTTGAATCCCATTCAATCCTTAGTAATTTATTTAAACGCTCAATTGGTAGTGTCCCAACTAAACAACGAATATCGTGTTCACAATCATATGCAACATCGTCATTTCTTGTGATTACGTTTCTTGGAATGTTTTTTTATCATATTACTTATGTTCATGTTCCAATAGTTTTTAATTATTTAAGTGATTCATTTTCTAACTACATGTTAGATTGCCATATATATCATTAACGATGAAACATAAGCACAAAAATTTATACTTGTATATAATCACATCATTTGAAAATTATCACTAAGACAAAAAATATCATCTGTATATATATATATATATATATATATATATATATATATATATATATATATATATATATATATATATATATCATTTTTCATCAAATACAAAAGTGGATCATGTTTCAAAAAAGGCTTGTATGCCTTGATTTTCCTCTATCGGGACCGATAATACAAAACTACATGATCTCCCAATAATGGTCCTGAAGGCTTGGCCCTTCCCTCAACATGTCTCTCATAATAAAAAAAATTGGCTAGACACTGAAAGAGCCACACCCAAGCACGTGGTACCCAAACTACATGTCATTGCATGTGCTCTAGAAAATTCTCAATCTGTACCATTGGTATTGGACCCACAAATCTATCCAAATTCCTATGGATGTTATCTAATACGTGATTGAAATATCTATGCATTTGGATATATCGACCATGTCATCAATGTATATAAATCCATCAAGACGCCTTGGTCCCACATCTATCTGATCACACAATCATGTTATTATCTTGATCCACACAAACATAGTTTTTTTTGTTCAATCATAAAAATATAAAAATAAGATAATTTAACAATCAAAATTCATATACCGATATCTCCATAGGAACTGTTAGGAGGTAGGGGAATCTCTGGGTCATTGCAATAACCGATCCCTACATAGGGATAATCCTTGATAGCAACTACTTGGCGCTCCCACCAAGCAAAGAATGCATCATCCTGTGTATCACCTAAGTGTCCTTCTCCCTGCTTGGGGAGTACCTCGGTCCACCGTTCCATATCGCCATATCTTACATAGTGTGGGTGGATGTCCAATTTTGGACTCATCATAGGTACTCTGTCAAAGAAAAAACAACACAAGAGGCTTTCAAAGACAAAGTTCTCTTGTTTTCCCTGCTTACACCTTGCCAATTGGGATGTCATGCATGTCATAATGTTAAGTACCTATACCAGATATGCAAATATTCTTTGATACCAATTGTTAAGAACCTAAATAGATCTACAAATATAATCACCACAAATACTGAATACACAATAAATCCACAGAGCAATATAGTAGAAACCACCACCTTATTACATCAAAACCCTTGAGGTAGGGAAACACCATACATTGGATCCTATTATGGAAGGGATCCTCTCATGTTCACTTTCCTCTTCGAGGGGGAAACCTCCTAATGAGATTCAGATCCAAATACAACATTTCTCTTCATATCCCATTACATTTCTTCAACCCCTTTATATAGTGCTATCATCACCTAAGAACATTCTAGAGGAGGAATCTTCTAGAATTAGAACCTTCTAAGAAGTCCTCTTACCTTTATTATATCTAAATACTCATTTATTATATATAACTACCATAGTGGGCATTATTTAATAATATAGGTGATCCAGCTGGATATCGGTGGCCATGCACCTTTTCCAACTGGCTCAAAACAATTTTCAGGCAATTTTGGCAATTTACTATTTTTAGTAGTTTTTAACTTATGGGGCCATTTTGAGGGCCTAAATAAAGGTTTTTTAGGATCTATATTCTCAATGATATCCAAAGGCATGATTGATCCCCAAAAATGAATCTTCTTTATGACACCTTTCCAACGGGCTATCATACGCCTAAAACGGAGATCGTATGCAAAAGTTACGACCCCGAGAAGTTGATGTACCAACTTACCCAAATGGGGTCCACATGACTTTTGGCGCTTCATATCCTAGGGTTAGGTTTTTGGATGTCTAGGGTTTTTTGAATTCCTTTTTATTGTAAAAAGGCCTTCAGAGCCTCATTGTAATAATCTTCTTGAGAATGAGCACAATTGTCACATCCCTTCTCAGAGATAAGCCGCCGCCATTCCAACAAGCTTGTTTCCATTGCATTTTACAGTTTCAGCTTATTTCCTTATTGAATGGAAAACTTGTTTTACTGTATCTCTATTATTTTTTGTTAAGCACATGTTAATAATCTGTAGTCATTTAGTTTTTCTCATAAAATATGGATCAATAGTGGACCTAGTCCACCTTACATTGAATGGCCTCCACTATTATCACTATGGGCCCTCCGGTCCCCACTATTACCTCTCTAGCTAACTAACATTCCATCCCCCCTATGAAAGTGTTTTCCTCAAATCTTGATGTACAACCATATACAAGGGTCCCATGGATAATTGTGGACCATAATGTTAAAGAAGACTGGAGAACCAAAGTCCCATGTAGAAAGGAAAGCCACCATGTTGAAGTAGTCCAACCACGATTGTAAGTATGGGTCCCATGTCGAAGTGATCATGTGAAATCCCTGTGAAATATTTTGGAACCCAATAACCAACTCAAAATGATTCTCCAAATACTAACACTTTTCATGTGGATCCAAATAAGAAGATCCATCCACATAGTGGAAAAGGGTTGTAGTAGAATCTGGAAGGAATAATACCATTGTAGAATATGCAGTATGAACATTGGTAATAATCATTGGCTCTGAATTTGTCACATTGATGCTCTCTACAGAAGGTGTATTAGAGTCATCAAATAAAATATGAAAGCGGTTGTCATCCCATAAATGACAACTGTCCATATACCAATCATCGCAATCAGTCTCCATTCACACCAAACATATATTTCTTGATTATATTCATCCCTGATGTCTGCCATAAGAAATATCTCCTACATGATATCCAATGAATCTTGAATACTATGAAAACTATCATTGAGGTCATTTGTGAGGCCATCAACAAAGTCATCCAATTTGGCATCCAATGTGTCATACAATTGGGATTTGAATAATTCAGTAATTTGTAGAATTTCTTTGAGGGTTTGAGAGGAAATAACCATTTGATCACCCTATGAACTCTTTGGTCTTGCAGCCGTCACTAAAAAAATAAAAAAATAGAACAATAAGTTACGACAGAAATCACGACTTTTTCTGGAAAAACCCTAAAAAATACTTGAATTTAAAATGCTCATAAATTCACTTCCCAGACACTGTTTCGGCTGATTTGTTTTTTTTTAATTGGGTATTTTTCCAAAAGGAATTCAAATAACCAATTTATTTTTCCAAATTCATCTAGTAAAGCTTCATATATGAACCTGAAGTGTGTCGCCCTCTTTTTTTTCCCTAGAAAAATTGTAATATTCCAGATATAAAATGTATGTAGAACAGAAATAAAATGCTAGAAATGGAAGATGAAGAACAATATAACTAGAACAACACCACAATAATACTGAAATGGTAACATAATAACACCAGAACAAGAACTTTGATTACTAAGAGCAATGTTCACTTGCCTCTTCGATGGGGAAACCTCCAGACGAGTAGAGCTCTATTACAATAATATCCAAGACAACAGTTCTCATACCCTCGACTCCTATTTATACTAAATATGTCTATCAAAAGAATCATCTAGAGGAAGATCCTTCTAGAAGTGAAATCTTCTATTAGGTCTTCTTACATTTGACCTATTCTTCCTTATTGCTAGGCCTTATTAATATTGACCTTTATAACATCAAAATATATTAATCTACCTATGTGAGGGGTTAGGTCCCTAACATGTCCTCCCCCTTAAAAACAACCTTGTCCTCAAGGCTTGAGATGTGGAAATTGTTGCAGAATGGTAGTTGTTTCCCAAGAGGCATCTGTTGGGATTGTATATTTCCGCTAGACTAACACTTCCTTGATGGTTCGTTGATGCAGGTGACTCTCACACTGGTCCAAAACTTCTTCTAGTTGTAGACAAATGAATCCTTCTTCGTCCAACTCAGGAAGGTTGGTTTGAGTTTGGCACTTAGTTCCAATCACCTTCTTTAAGCATGAAACTTGAAAAACACGATGTAGCTTAGAATGGTTGGGAAAAGCTAACTGATAGGCCACCTATCCGATGTGCTTGAGAATGGTATAAGGACCATAAAATTTGGGCGCCAGTTTTTGACAATGGTCATTCTTGAGGGAATTTTACTTGTAAGGTTGCAGTCGAAGAAACACCTGATCCCCTTCTACAAATTTACGTTCAGAGTGACCTTGATCTGCTTGTTGCTTCATGTGATTTTGGGCCATGACCAAATTCTCTTTGAGGGTATGGAAAATAACCTCTTGAAATGTAAACATTTGGTCAATCGCCTGGACCTTCGAGACACCCGGTAAATATGAGAGAACTGATGGTGGATTTTCTCCATATACTGCTTCAAAAGGAGTTATGCAGGTAGTTGTATGGTATGAAGTGTTGTACCAACATTCAACTAGTGGTAACCATTGAGCCCACTGATTTTTCTTTTCTCATGCAAAACACCTCAAATATGTTTCCAAACACTTGTTGAAAACTTCAGTTTGACCATCAGTCTGGGGATGATAAGCTGTGATGAGATGCAATTAGGTGCCTTATAGCTTGAATAGTTATTGCCAAAAATTACTGGTGAAATTTGGGTCATGATCAGAAACAATAGAATGCGACATGCCATGAATATTGAAGACCTAATACATGAAAAGTTGAGCCACATTGGCTGTTGTAAATGGGTGTTGAAGAGCACATAAATGAGCATACTTGGAAAGGTGATCAACGACCACCATGATGACTAATTTATTTCCCAATTTAGTTAAGCCTATAGTAAAATCCATAGAGATATCCCTCCAAATAGAAGGTGGAATCGGAAGCGGTTGTAGTGTTCTAGGAGATTTTACTATTTCACCATTATTGCATTGGCACACATCACATTTAGCCAAAAAATTATGAACATCCTGCTTCATACCATCCCAGAAAAAAGAATGTTTGACCCTGTCATAGGTTTTGGTAAACCCTGAGTGCTCAGCTGTGGGTGTAGGATGAAGCTGAGAAAGTACCATGGATTTAAGTTTTGACTATTTACTTAAATACAAACAACCTTCGTATTGAAGCTCATCATGGAGACAAGAGTACCCTGGGTAAACTAGAGAAGTAGACTGCAATTGTTGTATCAGATGTGAACTTTTGGGATCATGTAGCCATTCCTGGCAAATGGCTTGGAGCCAATCTGGTACAATGAACGAGAGAGAAGAAAGGGACCCTTCATCTTCATATTTTTGGGAAAGTGAATCTGCAACCACATTGTATTTTCCTTTCTTGTAAATAATCTCATAATCATATCCAAAGAGCTTATTCACCTATTTTTGTTGCTCTGGGGAGGATATGCGGTGTTCCAGAAAATACTTGAGGCTTTGATGATATGTCTTAATTTGAAAGCATTTCCCCAATATATAAGGGTGCCAAAGATCAACGCATGCATAATAGCCAACATTTCCTTTTCATAGATTTATTTTCCCAAATTTTGTTCAGATAGTTGTTTGTTGGTAAAGGATAAAGGTCGACCATCTTGCATAAGGACAATGCCAATTCCTTTCCCTAAAGCTTCACATTCCAGGACAAAGGTCTTTGTGAAATCAGAAAGTGCCAGGACTAGAGTGGCGCACATGGCCATCTTCAAGGTTTGAAAATCCTGAGCAGTTGATAGAGTCCAAGTGAAAGAATTATTTTTAAGGAGTGCAGTGAGAGGGGCGGCAATCATTCCATAATTATTAACAAAGTTGGGATAATAACCTGTTAAGCCCAAAAATCCATTAAATCTTTTGAGAGTGTTTAGGTGAGGCCAGTCTTTCATAGCTTCAATCTTTTTAAGATCCACCATGACATCGTTCTTTCCAACAAGATGACCCAATTACTCGACTTCTGAGGTGCCAAAAACACATTTAGATTGTTTTAGGAAAATTTGGTGCTAAGAGAGTAGATGGAGAACTCGATCCACATGAGCAAGATGGTATGTCCAGGTTTTTCTATCAATGAGAATATCATCAAAGAAAACTAAGACAAAATGATGGATAAAAGGATGGAAGACGTGATTAATGAGGATTTAGAAAATGGAGGGAGCATTACACAAACCAAAGGGCATGGCCAAAAACTCATAGTGGCCCTCATGAGTTCTAAAGGAAGTCTTAGAAATGTATGCCTATTTCATATGGATTTGGTGGTAGCCATGATGAATATCAATTTTAGTAAAGAACTGGGCACCAATCAATTCATCCAATAGGTCATCAATGATAGGAATGGGAAATTTGTCTTTAATGGTGAGTTTGTTGAGGGCACGGAAATCAGGACACATAAAAAAAGATATTTTTTTCTTCATGACCATGACCATAGGAGAAGAGTAGGGGCTCATACTAGGGCAGATAACACATGTGTTAAGTAGTTCTTGAACCATTTTCTCAATTTCATTCTTTTGGGAAAAGGGGTGATGATAGGGATGGATATTGGGAGGAAGGATTCCTGGGACAAGGGGAATGGAATGATCATGAATACCACGAGAAGGAGGGAGTCCCTGGGGAGTGGAAAAAACCACTTGATGTTTAGAGAGGATGGATTGGAGGTCCTACAACACAAAGGGTGTCTCAATTTATTATATGGAATGGAGTTGGGAAATAAACCTTGAATGACCTTTTTGATTAGCTTTTCCATGCGATGGGAACTAATGATCTCAGGGGAATTGGTGTTGATGCCTTGGAACTTATATTTCTGGCCCTTCTGCTCAAATTTCATGGTTAATTCCTTAAAATCTATGAGAATGGGACCCTAAGTCCTTAGCTAGTCTACACCCAAAAAAATGTCACAAGCGCCCATGTCGATAGCAAACATATGAGATTTCAGGTGGTAGTCACCAATTTGGAGACACATATTT
>JASDQU010880682.1:23548-34845 GCA_032191745.1 Picea mariana
TGGGGAGAAGATAAGGCCATGAGAGCATTTAGGGAAATGATTGATTCTACTTCAGGAGGGTCTGAGGGAGGGGTAATGTCGGTGGGTTCAGGTGACTCAGACACAAGAGGAGCTTCAACATTCTCTTCCGAAACATCCTCCGAGATGGCCATAAAAATATTTTGTTCCTAAAACTTGTGTCCCAAAAAATAATTGTCATCACAATTATAACAAAGACCTTTGAGTTGGCATTTAGCCATTTCGGCTCTGGTCAATTTTTGGATCTTTTATGGAGTAGAAGGAGGAGTGGGATTTACTGGTTTAGTGTGAGGAATAAAGGAGGGTTTATGGCTTTGAGAAGATACAACTTGTTGTGATTCCTTAGATCGTTTAGTATCCTCCACCCAACTCTGAGGATGAGCCATGAGGACATGAGCATGAATCTCATCCTTGAGGCCATTGATAAAACATTCCCAGAAAAAAGCATCAGACATGCCCTCAGTACAAAAATCCAGTCGCTAAAAATAAGCTATAAAGTCTTCCACTATGTCAAATTGTTTCAACTTTTTCAAACAACCTAAATGGTTGGTGTCAGTGTCAAATCATTCATAAAACTCTGCCACAAAGTGTGTCCAAGCAACATATGCTTGAAGGGCAGTTTTTATCCATTCCACCATTGCCAACGTTCTTGATCTATATGGAGAACATCGTACTGAAGTTTGGCCAAGTCATATGTAATGTCGTACAAAGAGAAATAATGTTCCATTTGAGTAACCCAACTAGTGGGATCTAAGCCATCAAATTTGGTCACATCCACCCATGGAAGGTGTAGGTCACACTGAGAGTGATGGGGCTGAAAATTATGGGAATGAGATTAAGTTTCATCTTCGGTATGCAAAGGTAGGTCAGATAAAGGGGGATATGTAGGGATATGCAGCTTGGTGCAAATCATTGAAGTGACAGATTCAAGCTAGGTAATCATGTCTTGTTTGAGGTCTTCTTTGAGTTCTGCAATTGAGGCGGCGATAGAGGAATGCATGGTTTTATTGATGGTGGCAATATTGGCACTGAGCTGTCTCACTTCTTGTTGGGTCTCTATGAAATTAGATTGCAAGGTATTGAAGAGAGATTCCAAGTCTTGGCTATGGGTATGGGCCATGATGACAAGGGAACCAAAGAGTGATGGGTGGGGTAAAAATTTTTGTTGAAAAATGATAGGTATGAATGTGATAAGGGAGAAGAGATAAATCCAATGGAATAAGTCTCAAATAATGGTGCAAAAATTACCATAATTTTTTCTTTTTTACACCTGCGAAGTTATACTTCGGTCTGAAGAATACTGCAGTGATGAAATTCCAAAATTCTTGACCATGAAGAAATGTGTAATGATTTGGCAACTCGAACATAGTTGCATGGAAATAGATCCTATCTATTTTATTTTTTGTTTCTGTCCCCAAGGGTTAGGTATTCAAGGGTTCTACAGACAAGGGTTTCCCATGTGCTATAGTTCTCTGATATATGGGGGGGGTCCAATAGTAGTACTCGGCCCAATATCTCAAGGAACCAACTAAGGAGGCTAGACCATTCCCTTAGTCGTATTACCAGACTACCCATGTACTAGAGAGTATCTTCCCGAGTGTTGTTCTCAGTGACACTATAGAAGTCAGGTGGCCGATCAGTTTATCTAAAGAGGGCTTCAGGAAATCTAGGCCGATTCGTATACAGGTGTTGTCTGATGCGCTACCACTCGAAGGGGTACCAACAGGGGTTACAAGGGTGGCCAACAGATGTGCACTTAAGCAACACTTGTATTTCCTGCGTGTATGAATCCCTCAACCACGAGTTTATGCACGTAACGACAGATCTTCATAGCTTAAATACGTCAGAATACGTCTCTACCTTGATAAAAACTTACCCACAATTTTTTTCCAAGGAAAGTGCTCTGATACCACTTATAATATTCCAGATATAAAAAGTATGCAAAACATAAATAAAATGCTAGAAATGGTAGATGAACAATAATATAACCAAAACAACACCAAAATAATACTGAAATGGTAACAAAATAACATCAGAAAGAGCACTTCGATTAATGAGAGCAATGCTCACTTGCCTCTTCGAGGGGTAAACCTCCAGTCGAGCAGATCTCTATTACAATAATATCCAAGACAATAGTTCTCATACCCTTAACTCCTATTTATACTAAATATGTCTATCAAAATAACCATCTAGAGGAAGATCCTTCTAGAAGTGAAAGCTTCTATTAGGCCTTCTTACATTCGACTTATTATTCATTATTAATAGGCCTTATTAATATTGAACTTTATTACATCAAAATATATTATTCTACCTACGTGAGGGGTTAGGTCCCTAACAAAATTTCTACAAAAAGAGCAAAATTTTCTTCCCTTCTTTGGCCAAGGAAAGTGCTTCAATACCAATTTTTAAGAACCTGAATAGATTTACAAATATAATCACCACAAATATTGAATACACAATAAATCCACAGAGCAATATAGAAGAAACCACCACTTTATTATATCAAAAACCTTGAGGTATGGAAACACCATAAAATGGATCCTATTATGGAATGGATCCTCTCTTGTTCACATTCCTCTTCAAGGGGGAAACCCCCTAATGAGATTTAGCTCCAAATATAATATTTCTCTTCACATCCCATTACATTGCTTGAACCCCTTTATATAGTGCTACCATCACCTAAGAACATTCTAGAGGAGGAATCTTCTAGAAGTAGAAACTTCTAAGAAGTCCTCTTACATTTATTATATATAACTACTCATTTATTATATCTAACTACCACATTGGGCCTTATTTAATAATATAGTGGACCTGGTCCACCTTACATTGAATGGCCTCCACTATTATCACTATGGGCCCTCTAGTCCCCCACTACTATATTTCTAGCTACCTAACACAAAAGTGTAGTACTCCAATCATAGAGTATAACCCTCAAGCATTCATGTGCATAGTACATTATTGTCCTTGAATCTTGGTGTAATGAAACAGATCTAGAAATATGGGAAATTGTCAATATAATAATCTTCAGACTAATATTTTCTATCTGCCTTATCGAGAGTTGACTTCTGACATTTTCTATCTCGGTGGAACAATACAGTGTAGTGTATTCATTGATCATCAAACCAATGGATCCTTTTCTCTTCAAATTTACTACATCTCCTCGATGAGACAACCCGACAAGGAAATTTATGTCTTTTGTTTCAGTCCTTAATGATTTCCCTCTGATCATGAAGGCATCTGCTTCAGTTTCCCAATAATCAATGAGAGTTTCGAGCAATCTCTGTTGTGCCCTAATCCCATTACAATGAAAAAATTTATAAAGTCCAGATTGATGGAGGGCTCATTGAGCTTCTGGGTCATCTATGACCTCATCATCAACATCTCCATGTTCCCTATCTCTCCACTATGTCACCATCCTACAAATGTCAAACAATATTTTGAGTTAAAACCTTCAATTTTTTAAATTTGTGTAGATGTACGAGACTATCACTAAGGAAATTCATGTATGTATGTGACCCGTGTCAAGTAGAGTCGCATACATCTTTGCGCGAAATTTAAAAAATGATTCTACACTCAAGAAATCATCAATACAAAAAATATACAGATGAAATGAAAGAGGGGAAGTAATCTCTTACCTGGTCCAAGCACTGTTGAATTTCAGGATCTATGCACTTCGTACTGATCCTCGAAAGTTTGAAGGGAAAAAATGGCTCCCAATGCTCTCAATATGGTAATAAGTGAAATAACATGGAAAAAGTGAGCTTTTAACCTATTTTCACCTATTTTTTCCATAATTTTGTCTAAATATTTACTAGCTTTCAACATTTTACACCGTCTAGACTAATGAAATGCTATGGAGATGTTTTTCTCGTGTAGTTATCTTTGGGAGATATTTTTCCACAAACATTATTCTATTTTGTGGCATTTTTTTGACTTCTTCGGTAGGTATTTTTCTATTTACTGGCAGATAGGGTAGGTTTCATTCCGCCTACATTTTGCATTTATTTGTGTCGATCATATCCTTTCCTTAGGGTCAACGCCATTCATTGTGACATTATTCCTTCACATTTCTTTGGAAATGTCATTTATGGATGGTAGATATTACCTCTTCATGGGTGCCCTAGTTAGCTCCTCACTAACCATTTCAACACCCATGTTGTAGTTTTTTCGTAGTCTTGAAATCCATGTCTAGTCCCGCCATGACTTTACGTTGAAGCTTCATATCTTCTTCTCATATATTGTTGGCCAATTACCAACGAGGCTTCAAATTGTGTTTTGTTAAGTTGTATTTGCATTACATATCTACCGGTTTCACTTTTCAGGCCTAATGTCGACCTCATCTTGTCGTGATGTAGCCAATTGTATCCATTCTTGAAAGTTATCATCCTTGCAATACTATCCTTTACAACTTGACACGTATATCTCTAGAGGAAACTTTCCCCCGAGTGTCCATATCCTGCACATGATTTCTTTGCATTGAGCATAGGTATGTTCCTTACACTTGGAACTAGTTTTCTTGCTTGTGACACTCATTTTCTCCACTGTATCATAGCATTCTTGTATTCCTTTTTAGGATTTGTAATATGAAAAATATAAAAAAATGGAAAAGAAGGATGAGAATGACTCTAATATTTTATATATGGAAGTTACTTATGTCTCCCTTGAACAAAAAACTATCTTATGATTCTTCACCTCATTATTAGGTTTAGTATGGATTTAGGAGGCATTTTTCTCATTTTTCAGTATAATATCCTCCAATTGGTTATTCTTCCAGTCATATGGAGCATTTGTTGATGCCTCTCGTGTTGCAAACGTATCCCAGTTTATAATCCATCATGCCTATGTCACATTTTGTGTCATGTCTTTGTTCAAGGGAAGTTAACATGTGTCGACCATTTTGTAGAAACCTTTGACTTTTCAAGTCGGCCCTCCCATGTTAG
The DNA here is from genome assembly GCA_032191745.1 of Picea mariana. Classification (NCBI taxonomy): domain Eukaryota; kingdom Viridiplantae; phylum Streptophyta; class Pinopsida; order Pinales; family Pinaceae; genus Picea; species Picea mariana. The sequence goes on from JASDQU010880682.1 coordinate 28,507, forward strand.
TCAAGTATTTCTTAGTATCACAAGTATATTTTTTTCTCACTCGTGCTAGTACAAAAGGTCCCCATGGATTTCTTGTCGGTGGGTCTACTCTTATCGACTACACCACAATGCTCTGAGCGTATGACCTAGAGTTGCAACCTGGGGCTATTTACATCATTGATAGGTAACCTTGCACTCATCAGATGACAAATCATCCTTTATCATTGACTGCGTGGTTTCCCTTGTGTTTGACATCAAAAACCATTATCACACACAAGGATTCATGTGATACCTTGGTTTCCATTTGACCTCATTGGTGGATTCCTCATCTTTGTTAGTATTCTCCATCATTGGATACTATTCAGAAAGTCTTTGTCGTGTTCTATTCCATATGGTGCATGCTAGAGTTGTACCTCGGTGTGGTTATTTCAATCTATTCGTCTGATTCATTCCAAATCTTTGGCCTTCTACTACCCGTCATGTTGGATGATGTAGGATTCCTTAATTCCTTCCTTCCAGTAGATCTCTTCCTATCAACGTCAACACATATTACTCTGGAATAGAGATTTAGAGTTATTATTAGTACCTTGGGGCTTGTAGTCATCAGTGGAAGGTTCCCTCTCTATTGACAATGGGAATACATTAATGTCCCCTACTCGATAGGTTCTATCAGGTATTCGACATCAACCCATTTATTCACACTTGCTAGAATTTATTGGGTACCTTGAAACCCATTATCATTATCGGCGGGTTTTATCATGTTTGTTAATGGTATACATCAATGACAGGTAATCGAATGGTGTATCACTTTGTTCAAATCCAACACATTTGTTCACATAGTGTAGACTCATGCCATGGTGGATTGTTTTGAATACTTCAGGTGAAGTAAGAGCATCACATATTTTGTTCTCCTAAATGACTTTGAATGTACCACCCTCTTTGACATTGGTAATTGCAAAGGATCAACTTGTTCACTCCATTGGCTACATATGTCTCGTGTTTGATTCTGAGACATAGCTCCACTATGTATCCATTCATGTCTATGATCTACTTTTTTGCATGGATCCACTATGTATTTTCTCGTGGCCATGATTTCCACCTCTATATATCACATGGATCCACTATGTATAGTTTTCATGGGCATGGATATCACTTATGATTTCATTACTCATGGATCTACAATGTACTTGATTTGGTGGCCATGCTTACATCACACTCAATCATTGGAATGCCCGACTTGAGAAGAGAGTATCTTACTTGTTTATGTTGTACGTACAGTTCTGGGGTTGGTCTTAAACAACTCCTACGCAATGGCCCCTCCAAAATATCATGACTATTTGTAATGTATTTAGACCATCAATTTCTCTTCTAACCTCACACATTAGGGAGCATCTGTTGTAGCATCATTTTCCATCATATATGCTCATGACAACTCCTTAGCCTCATTTACAATCCTTTCCCTATTTACAGGAGTTGAACCCCCCTTTTTCCTCCCTAAAAACATATTAAAAATCGTATTTTTCAAGATGTACGTGACTCTCCTTAAAGCAACTCGTGTACATATGTTCCTTGCTAGTTAGTAACCTGAGTACATGTTTAATTGGCTAAAAAAATATAGAATTCATGATATTTCATGTGGATTTGACGGGTTCCCTAGGTTCCCGTCCTCCTATAGTCCATGCATAAATACTCCAACTAACAAAATGGAGTATAAAAGAAAGCCTTGGGATGGAGGAAAGACATCATGAAAGAAAGGTATCCTTATGTTGGTAGTTTCCTTATAGCCCTTCAAGCCCTTGTTTCCCTATATTTTTTAGATTGTCTTCCCCCATGAAAACCCTTGTTTTCAAGATTTGTGTTCCTCTTTATCTTGTCATGAAGAATACTATTACTTCCTTGGATCCTCGAGGACACAAAAATTTGGAGGTAGTCTTCATCATCTTTGGCCTTGGTTGGAGGAACTTGGAGCCTAGTTCCGAGATCATGCCACAACGGTTACAGGTTGTAACCAACCCCCTTTTTTTGCTATCAATAAAATAACTCTCAATCTGGTCTGATTCTTTGTTTTAATTCATGATTTTAATGATATTATGTGTATCTTCTTAAATATGACATATAATTTGAATTGACCATATTTAATTAGTTAGTGAATAACTACTTTCTTGCAGTTGCATACTTCTTTGGTTGCAGGATTTTCAAAAGATCATTGTCAAGGATTTCTGGAGTGAAATACCTCAAATCATATCTACTTCAAACGTAGGATTCCAAGTACATCCTTCTTTCTTCCTTCCAAAATTTATTTATTGCAAGTAGTTATTTCCAATTGATTGTCTAATTAGAGGTTGAGAGGAGTCTTTTAAGGGAACTGCTCTATTATGGCCCTGACCCAAAGCCATAGGACTTACATTTCCATAACACCTTCTTTCATGCAAAAATGATTGAAATCATTAAGGTGCTCATAATGGTTGTTCAAGTATCCAAAAGTATATGTAAGGAAATATGTAAGTTCTAACCATATAGATATACACACATTCAGTAAGCTATAAAACAGTAAGGAATTTTGGCCTTCGAGAGAATTCCTAAATGAAAGAATGTAACTATCATTGTTAGATATCCTAAAATGATACATGCATTGGAAAATTATTAAAGGTGCTCATTCATTATTATGGTCCCATCACCCTGAAAAATGGGAAAATGATATTTGAATTTGGATAAGGGCTTAGGTGAAAGGATTAGCCAACGATATTTAGCTTTGTCAACCTGCTAACGAAATATATTATATCGATGAATGAATTTGTTAACATTGGTATAAGAATCCATTGGATTGCAATGGTTGAAAATGTCATTGATAGAATGCCTATAAGTCATAGAAAATCTTAGAAATTAAACCAACCTAAAATAAATTTCGAATAAAAATAGAAAGAATTTAATCAGAAACAAAACACTCATCCATAGTAAGGTTTCCAAAATATTTTAATTGAAAAAATGATACTTGCACAACCAACATCTCAACACTTTTGTTAAACTAAATCAAAGGGAAGGTGGGAAGGAAACCCTTATGTTTATAGCCTTTAATAAGAAAATTGATATGCATCAATTTACTAGAAGTGTTAACAACACTTTTGTTAAACTAAATCAAAGGGAAGGTGGGAAGGATACCCTTGTGTTTATAGCCTTTAATAGGAAAATTGATATGCATCAATTTACTAGAAGTGTTAACAAAGATGTTTGAAAAATGTATGAATTTATTTTCTCTTTTTTTTTTTAAATATTAAGATGTTTGAAAAATGCATGACTTTATTTTCTCTTTCATTTTTTTTTAAGTAGATATTGAATATATTAAAAAAAAAAATTGCTCTTTCAAATATTAACAATAAAAACTTATATTAGTAGTATTGCAAATAATTCATTATGCATATCTCTGTAATAATTAACATAAACGATAATTTTGTTAATAATATATATAATTGCTTAATGCTTATTCAAGAGTATAATGTTAGTTGTCAAATTACATTCATTTCTTCTAAATATTCAAGTGAACATATTTATAGTGCATATTCAAGTGAAGATATTTATAATGCATTAGTTGTAATAAAGTGCATTAGTGTAGCTTTCATTTATGTGCGTTATAATGCCTTTGAAAATTAATTTTAGAGAGAAAAAATAATTGTTTCCATTAGATTGCATTACTAACTTTATACATTAACTTTCGTTACTAACTTTATACATTAAATTGCGTTACTAACTTTGTACATAAAAATCAATTTTTCTAAGCATGGAAAAATATTCCTATGGCATTTTCAGTTGTTTTTAATATTTCAACTTTTTTATGTGTTTTTTTTTATCGTTATATCAAAGGGAAACAAAACAAAATTTAATTATGATTGAAAAAAAATAAAGTAAAGACAACACTTAATCGAAATAAAAGAAATATTTAAAAAATGAAAAAGTTCAAAAGAAAATTTAAATAAATGTAACCCTAATAAAGTAAGTCAAGAAATGTAACTATTTTATTTTTACATTTAACATATAAAAGAAGATGGTGAAAAGGGAAATGTAAATGAGATACCGTATTTTGTAGGAAATAATGAAAAATGAATAATGTAAATCAAGACTTTCACTTTTTAATCGTAAAGACATTATTAACATCATAGAGTTACATTTTGAGTTCGAAACAAGTTGTCAAATATGTTATAAGTCAAAAGTTAGTGTTTGGGTTTTAATCCCATGAAATGAGTAAAAAGGTGATTTTGTTTTAAGCCATAACGATGTAGTTGTGGGTTTCCTTTTAGTGAAAGAGTGTCATTGACTATTTAAGGTTATTCACATACACGGTAAGCAAGATGCACAAATATTATAATGGATAAAAAAAGAAAAAAATGAAAGAATGTAATAAACTATGTTATACTTTGCTTACAATTATTTGTGTTGATGCATGGTAGTATTGGTTAGGTATTTTTGTATATACTTATGTGTATTTAGATGTGTGGAAATCATGTATATATTTTTATTTTTAATTTTACTTTAATTAAAGGAATTATTAAAGTAAAGTGTTTTTATTAATTAATTGAGTTATTTTAGGAAATGCCAAAAGTTAGCGTTTAATTTTAGTCATTGATCTCAAGTGAGGTGAGAAGTAATCTCAATCATAAATCACTTTGGAGATTAGGGTTAGATTATAACTCAAGATTATAAAAGCAAGGTTAGGGTAAATGAGAAGACACTTGACAGAACTTGTGTTGAGAGAGTCGACACAGAGAGGGTTGGATCATGAAGGACTATGATTCAAGGAGATCTTAGATAGGTGGAAAATGAATTCCATCTAAATATCAGGTCAAGGAGAAGAGAGAACAAAGGCAACCACAAGTGGGTTACAACAGAGCGAAGCCACGGGGAAGCGTCGAGCCGTACGCAATTTTCCGTATAGTATTTTTGTCCGTGTATGTGGGTTACAGTGGAGAAAAGTGCGTATACACGAGTGTGTAGAAGGAAAGGAACGTACACCTCGAAAAGCATGCAGATTAGGGTCATACAACATATCATACTTTGCCAAGTTTGTCTGCAGTTGTATTTCTCTCAATGGGTCATTATCCATGTTATGAGAGCCCCGTTTTTAGCATAATAAAATCATTCTTAGCATTGGTTTTCCCTCTGGGGTTTTTCCAGGGGTATCTACCCAAAAATATTGGTGTTTACTTGTGCATGATTTGGTTTCCATTTTTTCTTCCTCTATCTTTATTTGAGTTGAATATTCCAACCTTGTATTTTTGTTTTGTGAGCTGCTAATATGATTTGTAGCAAGGAAATCACTAGATAACAAAATACCTAGGATTGGAGTAAGATGATTTCAACATGGTATCAGAGCACATGCTTTGAAGGAAAGAAAAATCTCAGATCCATAACAGTTGATAGAAGATCTATCAGATCTGTAGGAGATATTGGCAGATCCATAACTAACAAGCAGAATTCGAAGGACATATTTTAGGGAAACAATCATATTGAGGAAGAACTATGATTTTATAGTTTTATAGATTTATACACATGTTTCATAAGGGACATGTGCATACATACATGGTTAAATTTGGAGACAATCGCGTATATGTAGGTTCCAATAAGGAAAGTTGTGTATATATGCGGGTTCTAGTGGTGACCTGCACATATAGGCTAGTACATGTCAGTATATGGGCAGTTTCAGCAAGAGATTATTTCCAGAGAATTTTATCAGGTCAAAGGGATTGTAGCAGCACCATTGAGAGTTGAATACACATTGGATGGAGTATCCAAATTCCTATCTTGGAAAGCAAGAGTAACTTTGGCATTAAAGGAGTGTGACCTTTGGGAGTTAGTGGAAAAAGTAGTTACTCCACCGAAAAATCATGTAGACTTGGAAGCTCAACAGAAGAAGGAGATCAAAGTTGAGCGGGTAATCTTCTGTAACATACCCAACCACAAGTTGGGACACATCATGCAAAATCCCATCTTCTGACACCATTGTTTTTTTTTCTTGAATTTCTTGGTAACATACCCAATCGCCTAGTTGAGTCTGGTTTCCTCCATTATTTTCACTCTGATACTAGGATGTAACAATCCTCATTAAGAGCATACTAAAAAAATATAACTTTGATACCATAGTGTCATGTCCCTAGCCACATAGGTTGACCATGTGACACCAATTCTTTTCTTTTCAGTGATATTAGGCTTACATATTTTCTTAGAATTAATGCATTTACAACTCTAATATATTAAGATGATAATTCCTACCATCAAAAGTATGAAATATATCGAATATCATCTCATTAACTTAAAATTTGTTGCATATGAACAAACATGCAGTTCTACAACATATATAAACCATGCATA